>JAQIVE010003561.1:0-16475 GCA_034698285.1 Sminthurinus bimaculatus | reverse complement strand
CAACTTATGTTGTAGCAAAAACGTAAGTTGTAGAGCGTCATTTTTTAGGCCGCCTTTCTTTTGACAACTTTTGGAGCTCATTTTGCAAACAAAAGTTATGATTTTTGGAACATTTATCCTGGGAATACAGTCAATGGACGCAGAGGTCCAAAACCACGAGGCAGCTACCCTTAATTTTCAAAAGTTGTCAGAAAACTGGCGAATTAATTTATTCCGGTTCAAAAAGTTAACTGAAAATTTTGCAAAGGGCCCACGTCACAAAGAAACAAGAATAACCCACTTTGTATCAAATGATATAAATGATGCTCATTATTTTTGTCCGTATTTGATGGGTAGTGTGCCCAAAAAATGTAATAAATTCAATTCCATTCATATGTGGGACAGCCTTGGGACTTTTTTTCCATGCTCATGTTTGTTTATGTAAAAGTTTAATCAGAAATACTTCTTACTTTACTATTTAGCGGATTCAATAAAATTTCAATGTAACATGTTAGTGCATACATGATATAAAATTCAGGTTACAAATAGCATGCATTTGCATAACTGACCAAAAACCAACGCGGGAACAGCAAAAACATCAAAGCGGTTAATCTTTTAATTGTCTACAATTTCGGCCAACGTCCCGCTATAATAACTTCATGAGACTCTCATACTGGTTGGTGTGGGTTTGTGACAAATTTTTAAACAAAAATCTCACCACTACAGTATGAGAGTTTTATGAATTGTGTCGCCACAGGCTCAACAACCATGAAGACAACGCCATGGGAGCACGAGGAACAAAATTGGGTATGAATGTAGTTCAATCGCGGGTTCTCAAAATTTTTTGATAGTACAATGACATTTAGTGAGCGTAACGGCTATGATCTTACCGATATTTGTTGAAGCGCCTACTGGAATAACGCAGCTTCTAACTCTAGGAAAATTCCTTACCTGTCGATTTTTTTATGTTTTATATGAGGCTGAAAATCGACTAACATCGGAACCATTTCAGATGACCCCTGGATCTTTGGACAAGACTTCTTGTGTATTCCTTTTTCTTTGTGACTTGAGCTCCACGCAAAATTTTCGAAGTAAACTTTTGGAAGTGGAAAAAACGGAATACATTAATTCGCCAATTTTCTGAAAACTTTTGAAAAGGGAGTTTTCAAAATTTTGAAATTGGGGGGTACTTGCCCCTTTTCGTTCAACCTGCGCATCGATTGGCGGTATTCCCAGGATAAATCTTCCAAAAATCATAACTTCTGTTTGCAAAATGAGCCCCAAAAGTTGCCAAAAGAAAGTCGACCTAAAAAATGACGCTCTACAACTTTTGTTTTTACACTTTTGGAGCTCATTTTGCAAACACCTTCAAAATGACATGGTCTCTTAAAGAGTAACCTCCTTTCATACTTAATTATTGATTAAGAATAATTGAAAATTCCATAAATTAAGTAAGTGCCTTGTTTACTTTTCTGCGCAATAAAAAACAATGAAAATTTGTACAATCGTAAATCATAGTACATATTTATGTTGCAAAAGTAACTTGTTGAACGGCACGGATTTTACTGAAAGCTTTTTCTGTTGTTGCAAAATAATATAAATATTGTCAAATCTGTGTCTTTGTGTGTGTAGCAATCGGAGTCATGGGATGATACAGTAAATAGTATGTACGTATAGGTATCAAACAGGTTAATTAAATCATATCCGATGGCGTAATTCCGTGTGTCTGTTTCGTGTGTCACCAAATAAATAGGCACTGAAAAAAATGACGTGGAATAAATAAGGGGAAAACTGACTTTGACTAAACAGGGACAAGAATGACGTCGAATTGATAGGGAAAAGTATGAGCGAATAAACATGGAGACGAAGACAAATTACATAGGAAATGGGGAGACGATTTATATCGAATAGGCAGAGAGAAAAATAGTATCACATAAATAGGGGAAAGGATAAAGTTGAACATGTTTTTGAAAATAATTGGAGCCAAGAATCACTAAAGAATAATGTTGTTATTTCGCCATCGGACGAGAATTTGTCTCTAATTTTTCTATTATATAATATATAATGTAACAAGTATATTTGTTTTGCTTACATACCTTCATTCAGCATTTAAGGTACTTTATTATCATCAATGACGATGTAAAACACACAGTTTTTCTCAACAACGTTATGAGGAAGAAAAATTAAATCCAAAGTTTTTAAAGTGGTTCACAAAAACTCGATTGGAAGGCTTAAAATAGGAGATTAAGTAGAGGTTTCAGAATATTTATTTTTTGTTTTGTTGTTAAAGTTCAGATTTCACAGGTGTTTCTGGAAATTTTTCATATAGGCATTGATAGTTTTTATTTTTCAGCACAACATTTTTACACAAATAGTCCTTCAATGACTCTTCACTTTGTTTATGAGTAAACCACTCTTCGATTTCAGATTCATATTTCTCTAGCATATCATCACATTGCGTCTTTAAATGAGAAATTTCCGCAGATGGTTTATCCCAAAGATCGTAAGGAATCCCCAAGTCCACCTTCACACCTTTGGCTCTGAAATATAATAATAATAATATAGAGAAGCAAATAATAACATTATGCCGTGCATAAATTTTTTTTGTATGTAGTAAATGACCTGCATAAAACTTTTCCTAATATTATTATACACTATACATATTCCCTTACACAAGATTTTGAAGAGTAGAAAATGTCTGACTCTGTCCCCTTGCAAATCTCGTACTATCTTTTCTTTCCTTGTGAAGTTTATATTCTAAAACGCCATCACATGCCGACTCCATTGACTCCAGAAGTTGAAGTTGACTATTCTTGTATTCCTTTTTGGCTTTCGCTCGTTTGTCCAAGTTGTAGCCGGTTTCTAAAAGACCTCCAGCTTTTCCTGTTTCTTCGAGCTTTGATTCTAATTCGTCAACCATGATTTTGCATACTAATCGCAAATAATACGAATGAATCATAAATCAAAAGTGAGCATTATTTATAATGTCTTACTTAACTTTTTTAATATACTACAGTAATAAAGTATTTAACAAAAGATTCAAAAACAAAAGGATAAAAAAATGTCCGAACCTTCACATGGTGTTGCATAAATAACGCCATAATTTTCCTCTTCGAAATTGTCACCATAAACTGTTTCGCTTATCAAATGCAAAAGGAAAATAGCAATGACAAGTACGTATTGGTTCATTTTCATTTAACCACTTCCGGTTCTTATTCAATTACTTACTTCACACGAGAGCTACCAATAATGGCTATTCTAATATCTAATATGATTCTTATTTCTTATTGGACGGTAAATAGAAAGCTTTACAATTTTACAACTATAAACAATGAAAATGGAGAAGTCAAATTTTTTAAGAATCAAACGTAGATGTACATGTACAGAGTAAATAACAAATAATAACAGCACAAATACGAGTTGATTGTTAGCGTAAAACGGCTGAGGTTAATTGTGATTTGTGAATGAAATTGTAAATTAAGGGAAGACTAGAAAGAAATTCAAACTTTTCACAGCTGATTTCAAGGATTGCTCTTGTTTTTCGTGTTTACTTACTTACTTACTTATTTTGAGATTTCATATAAAATGGAGAACGAGAGGACCGTTGTTTATTGTATCTATGAGTAAATAATATAATGATGTTATAATAAAACAGTATTACACCTGTATTTAGATTTGCTGTCATACTGTATGATTTGGAAAAGAAGTATTACACATGCATATTAATCACTTCATTATAAATCGTCATTTTATTTCAAATAATTACTTGGAATAGGTTGAAATTACAAAGTAAAAAAATGTGCACATACAACAAAAGCCCACTGTTAAAAAAAGTAGGGGTTTATAAAATTGATTGGAAGATGCGTACTTTGTTTTAAGAATAAGAAGTATATTATTATTATGTCTCCATATTATGATCGATTGCAAATTGCAAAATATTCTTCATTGTATTTACAAGCTCTTTAAAACTTTTTTAGGATTTATGAATAATACCAATAATATACCGATGATACATTAGCTAATCTAACTTTTGAACTTTAGTCATTTTACAATCCAGGATTCATCATACTGTCCAAGTAAAAATGCTTTGAGATCTGATACTTCATCTTTCCAAACTTCTTTGAGCAAAGGCTTACTTTTCAGAACCATGATCTTGATAGCGTTTATAACGATATCCGGTTTGGTAGTTAAAATTTGCCCCAACACGCCAATGTAAGCACCTATAATAAGAACAAACGAGCGGATGATAAATGACAACTTTCAAATACTGTCAAAAGTTGTTCAATAATTTGCTATATCATACATATTATTATAATATGTTGTATATATTATATTCTATATCATACGAGTCACCGCTTATAGGAGGAACCTCATACTAAAATAAATCGGTATACATATAGCATATGCGAACAATATCGTACGGCAGTAAAATATCAAATATAAATTATTAGCAGACAATATTGATGTACCAATTTTAATGTCTCCATGATTTCCTCCAGGAATAGCATCTGATCCAGCAATTATAGCCTGGCCCTTTACTCCACATGGAATAAATATAGATGAATAATAATAACTATTATTTCTTAAATCTTTCACCGTGTGTGTATACAACATATTTGAATATTTGAGTATCAAACAACTTTAGAATGCAAACTGTTAGACGGTTTGCGTTCTCTCATTCACTTTTATAAAACTTATGAAACTTGGTAGTAAAGGCGATCGTAAACAGTCATAATATCGTACTTTATATCTCTTGTTGTTTTCTAAAAACGGATTTAAAGTCTTTAATCGCGATACAATTCTGAGAGCATATATCGCTACATTGTATTTAAAATGTTAAATAACTAACCGTTCCATCATTGATAATGAGCATTCTTGAGCCGTCGTCAGGGTCTTGAGTAATATGCGCCAAATCTCCTTGAATCCATATTAACTTGACGCTGAGTGTCCTCCGAGCAGATGAAGAGGAAGAACAGGCTTTATGGGATGACAGTTGTATATGGTGGAGTCCACCTGTGATATCTTCTGCTTTCGCTACATCTGATATCATTAATTTGAAAGCCTCATTTTCTTGGCCGGTACATGACATTGTTTTGACTGAAAGCTAAAAGTATACGTCAATCAATAATATACAATACTTATTAAGAAGGCACTAAAAATGGAAATTGTCTGCAAATAACATTTATGTTGCAGATTGCAGAGTTTACAATGCAGACTGCATCTACTTACCGCATTGACTTAAGGCAAATCGTAGATATTTACATGAGTCAAACCACCTACTGCTTGTTAAATAATACAAATAAATTTAAAATCCGGACTCCTTTACACGTTTGACGTTATATACGTATTCAAGTTGAATGTTTTGTGCAGCACAAAGCACAAATCGTGGCTTGATTCGCAGTGCGAATCATATACTCATAACTCATAATATACGTAGGTAAGTAAGTCATATAAGCCACTATATTCACTTTACTCAACAACTGATGTACTTTACTTTCAATCTTGAAAGTAATATTATTGACTTGTTGGCGTAATTTTGTGTCTTGATAATAAGGTACCAGATACCAGATCAAAGATTTATTATTATTATTATTATTATCATATGCATCCCAAAAACCCGAAAATATACAAATCTCGCTCCTAAGCTAGGGATGTCTACCGTGATACATGTCTTATACATACATACATTATACATAATACAAGTACACATAATATATTATTATGGAATGTTATGAAAAAACGTGTCGAGTTTTCTTCTTCTTTCTTTTTATTTCTACCACTAAAATGCTTCTTAATTTTGTGAAATTCTGTAGGAATCCACAATCTTTCATAATAATATGCTTAAATATGTATACATAAAGGTCGAGTTTTTAAAACTCGAAGTTTTATATCAAAATTGGTATACTGATATTATGTAATTATACGTATATACTTACGTAATACTTACGTACAATTTAAATTAAATAATTATGTATAGGCAGACCATGTAGAATGTAGATCTACAGTAACATTGATAAGTATGTACTAGGATGAAACAAATAGGAAAGCATCAGTTGGCAATTGACAACTTTCACAAATAAGTGTCAAAAAAATTAGTAAAATAAATAGCATAGTCATATTATTTCAATTAAAGTGGACTGAAAATAAGATACAACATACATAATATTTATTAAATTTATATGTATGACATTCCTGAAGACGACATTGCTCATATAATAATAATAATATGATATGTTATGCTCACATCATAATAATAACGTTAAACGTACACTAATAACTAATACTCTATTCAAAATTAAGTTAAACGATAATTTGGGTATAATAGCATAACCATAAAATAAATGATATTATTCGTCCTCCAATGATGAATATATGGTTAGGCAAAACATATAACAATAAATATACCTCAATGTACTAATAAATACTTTTTGTAGATATGCATACATACTTCCATAGATCTTTCGCAAAAACTACTATGAAGAAATCTTTACTTAATGAATTATTATAATTTATAATATTATTTCCTAGCTCCTAGTATTGTATGCGTACCCTAAAAATATTTTATATTAATATAACCATGTCTCCTACATTCTCTGTTCAAAAGTAACTGTTGAACAACAAAGGGAAAGAATAAGTGCTACTCCCGATGAGTAATGTAACCATATTATAATATGATGTGTTTACACAGTGTGTAAAGTATACAACATCGTATGTACATGTTGTGTAGAGGAAGATTTTTCCCTGAGTTGGATAATCTATAATATTATCTACTATGTATACCTACACAAAACTGTGCCAGTACACACGCCTAAATTTCTCATCGGGTTGCTCATTGTGTACTGTACTATATAACATAATACATAATATAATTTAAAACAGTCGTATGAATCGATTTCTAGCATTCATAAACCACCAAAAAAAAATAAAGAAAATTTATAAATATATAAACAGGAAATGAGCTAAAAGTCTCCTTCGCAATCATCATCGTAGTCATCATCAAAGTCGTCATCGTAGTCGTTGTCCCCGAAATCATCGTCAAAGTCATCATCAAAGTCCCCGTAACGCTTTCCTCCTCCTAAAACAAAAAAGGTATATGGACAAATGATGAAAGAAACTATTGGCAGTAATAAAAAGTCAATGAATGTGCATGTAAAAATAACGTTTGAGTAATCTTTTCCTCTCTCCCAAATTTTCTCACCAGAAACGCTTGAATCTCCTATATCCGAGTCGTCCGAATTGTCACTCTCCGCCCCGTCGCTGAACTATAAAATAAAGTTAAAAAATTTGTTCGCGTTACTCATGAAATATCCAAAACTTTCGATTCGCACACAAGTAATATTGTACAATTTAGGGAAAATAGTTTCAGGATCATTTGGTTGAATGAACGAGAACAATAGTTTTAATTTGAATGTCATTATTATTAAATAATATGTTATGATTTACAGTGTGAATTCTTAATCGAGGAAAGCTGGCAATTAATTCTTCTTCCGGTGGAAAGTCTTCGAATTCCGTTGTTTTCAAATGTTCTAGGCTAGGGTTGCTGCTTAATACTTGCATAATACCAGTTTGAGTAATCTGATAATTCACATGTAATATACAAAGAAACAGAATACAGATTTTTTACTTTTAACGCCGAAAACCTCATACTTATATTTTATATTAATTTCAATCACAATAGTATATAGTATAAAAAAGATAAAAGAAAAATGTTTTCTAAGACGTACAAATTTTTATATGTATGTGTTAAATTTTTCTTACCCCGTCATTATGTGACACGTCCAAATAGTTGAGTTCAAGAAAAGTAAGTGCATGAAAACACGTTCTATCAGTAACACCTCTGCACCTTCTAATAGTTAATGATTTCATACCTAGAGATCCAAAAAAAAAACAAAATATTGATACATATAACATATAATATACTAATTAAGCTAATAATTGATAATAAATAATACATAACATGTAACGTGAACTTTATGGTAACGAAATAATCTGACCTTTTAAATTTTTGAGCGAAAAATCTGAAATCTGGACTTCAGAGCCGATTGGAATCCCAGTAAAACCATAATCAGTAACATGTGAACTTTTAGAAATATATAGTACTTGAAGCATTTTCAGATTTCGACAAATATATTCCATACTTTCATCATTCACAGCCTCTGGACACTTTTTGAGAATAAGTTGAGTAATAATAGCAGGGTTCAAGTTGGAAAAGTCATGAGATGTTAAAAATCCATGGTCAATGTACGGGAATCCGTTCAAAGAAATCCTTTTAATCGAACTAGGGAGATTCATAAATATTTTCTTATAGGATTGAACAGTTGAGAGATCTTCACGAGTGAGTAGAATATCAAATTGAAAGTCTTCTAGGTATTTTAATTTATTCAAAAAGCTCCAAACATCATCATCATTTTCTTGAGTAGGTCCTACTATGTTAGCTGCTGCTGCTTCTTCCTCTTCTTCTTCTCCCTCATTATACTGTTTCTCTACGATTCCCTTGGTCTTGATTCTGAGGCGCTTCAAATTTGTACTGTTTTTATCACGAATAATGGAAATTAGTTCCTTTGGTAGCTGATTCAGGTAAGTTAAATCAATACCCTCGAGCTTGGGTTGCTTTGTCAAAAACTCTTTTAGATTTTTCAAGTCACTCGCACTGTTCATTACCCGAATACCGACGAACTTTAGTGAAGGGAAAGTTGTCTTTGCGACAGAATGCAGAGACTCGTCATCGTCGGTCATCGACCACAGGATTGGGTCATCCAAGAGCAACTTTGTTATTTTATTCTTATTGTCTTCAATGATGCCCAATAGGTTTTGGACCCTTAAAAACAGTTCGTAGTCAATCTCATTATTGGTATTGTCTTCCGTTATCAGTCTTCCAATATTAATAACATGAATATTTTTCATTTCAGGACCAATCCAAGCAAGAGAATCCGTAAAATCAGAGGGTCTTCCAGGCTCCAGGCTTCCATAGTGAGGGGAAAATATGTGAAACTCTGCCAACTTTTCCAAAGTCCTACAAACTTTCTCGGACAAATTAGCAAAGGAAACGGCATTTCCAGGTTCGTTCAAAATATTGACATCGATGTCAAGTCTGCTGAGGTTATCAGGAGCTTCCAATATTTTTCTAATTGATGGATAGTCAAAGGATATAGGAGAATTTGCAAACATGGAGTTTTTCCCACAAAGAACTAGTTGATCTGCAGACTGCAACTTTGGATAGATCCAATTAATATTTTCTTCTCCACTGCTCTCTTCATTCCATTGATTTTCTTCTTGTAGCTCCACTGAAGACAATAAATCAATCTTGATATTCTTCCACTGAACTGCAGTTGTACAAAATTCATTGCTCTTCAAAATACGATCCTTAGTCAGATGGACCAGGGCTCGGGTTTTGAAATTTGTGTCTTCAAGAACTTTTTGGTTGAATGAACGGCTAACGAGCCGGAGGTCTTTTAAATCTCCAAAGCTTAAATAATTCCCCAATTTCCTCCATACCTATAAGAAAATGTTTCAAGTGCAAAGTATTTCAAACGGACCAACATAAATAATCCCTTCTATTTCCATACACTAATAATAATACAAAGCAAATAATGAGCAAATAGCAAGTAGTAGTATAGATACTTAAATAAATACACTAAAGTTTCAAACTACAGATTATAGATGATTTCGAATTTCAACATACCACAGTATTAGTAAATACGCCGTCTCCCATCTCGTTTGTTTCTAAACTTCTAAACATAAAACAACGGTATTAAATTATCATGTTGTGATCCATAATCCATAATCCATAATATAGGTAGAACAATAATAAACATAAATTAAGTATGTACTATGTACGTTGCAAGTTCATTCATGCCTCGTACTTCCTACATTCCTACACTTACCTTGCAGCACTGCGTCTATTTTGGAAGAAACTTGTATTGAGCTAATTAACTGTGAAGAAAGCGACGACTTGGCCCACCGGTTACAATTTTTATTAGTTAAAGATACTTAGATTGATCAATCACGTCTTTTTCAATGTGACACTCACAATTAAGCGTAAAATTTAATTAGTTAAATACTGTTTTTAGTTTTTAGAGTCTATCGTCCATCACACACGAGCTACATTAATTTTTTGAAATGTAATTGCCGCCATATAACGCAAGAATAACAGCAGAGCTGGAAAAATAAAACAATACGCAAAAAACGACAACTACCTATAGTTTGTATGGTACACATCAGTGCACACCACAGAGATGAGAATATATTATAATTGAACATTATTTGTGTCAGTGACTATTAACGATAGAAAGTGTATTTTTGATTTTTAATAATCTAGTGTAGTCAGAATTCAAAACTCAAGTTGTTGAAACTTTCATTTCATAATTCATATTATTATAGGGGGAGATATTTTAATATCGTGTACATCGTTCAAGTGGAATACTATACGATATTATACAAAATGGTTTTCGGAACTCAGAGGAACGAAGAAAGGACCTAAAAGTACAGTAATTAGCCGACTCCTCAAGATTCTAGCAATAAAAATATTATGATAATGAAATTTTGCTTGTCCCTTTTGGCTTGTCCACAACCATATACGCATTAAAAAATAAATAAGAATTCTGTCACTTAGCATATCAAGTAATTTTCTACACAATACAAAGCATGCGAAGGAATAAGACAGGAAATTTCGGTACAAAAAAACTAGACCAAGTGAAGCAATCCAACTAACAACCATTTTTTCAAAAAAATAAAAATAAATGAGCGATAAGAAAATTGGAAAATAATATGGTAAATAATAACTGATTACATTTTTATTCTTGAGTACGTGTATCAAATGGACGTACTGACATCATCCTCAATAAATATTGTGATTACATTTTTTTATTTCAATGTAATGGATATTCATTTTTGTAACACAAAAAATCAACTGTTCGTGTCGAAAATACACAACAAAAAGACGTCAGAAACTAGAACTACTACTAGTACTAATAAAATGACTGCTTAAAAACAAAATCAATCCTGATCAATGTTACTTATTGTAAGATCAAATAAAAATAAAGATGTCAAGAGAAAAACATAAAGTACAAGTACTAACTTGTAAAGACTTGGTAAGGAATTATTAATTAATAAGAACACATCATAAAATACTTGTGTAGTTGCTTGTTATGCTTTTAACTGAACAAGTTCATCATTTCTTGTTCAACTGCTTTATTTATCTTCTTGTTTCTCTTGCTCATGAGTTTCCTCGATTGTTGTCTGCTGGTTCTGCTGTGCATTATGTTGTTCTGTTTCATTGAGTCCATTAGCTCCAACCGACTCCATGATAGAACAACGACATCCCTCAATTACACTCAGTTCGACAGTATTTGGAAGCCATGTTTTGATGATATACTGAGAATCTGAATTCCATTGGCTAGCTTTCTCTGAGTTCAGAATTATGAGAGACAAGTAACGAGCAATAACATAGAAGGCCTAGAAGAAAAATACAAAATTAGTTATCATTTTGTTGCTGGCTAAGAAAAGTAACTATAAGATGTCTAAGGTATATTATATATTATATTATTACATAGAAATATTGGTATTAGGTATAAAGTATTTTTTAGCGTTTTAATTACTTTACCTCGCTTTTAGTTTGAGGAATTACAACCTTCAATAAGGCAAGAATCTTTTCCTTTTGAGACTCATAGTTTTCTGGTAAAATCCCATTGGAAATCCAACTTGATAAAATTGTTTGTGCAAAATTATTTAGGATTGCACTTTCGGATGAATCATTTGATGGTCGATTCAACATTTCGGTTAGCTGCTGATGCATGAGAACGATTGGAAGAAGCCACTAGAAAATTATAAAATAATGCAAGGTGATTTATGTAGTTAATTTTGTTTTTCGATCTACGATCTACGACAACATTAGCTTGAACTTTCTTGACTCTCTGTAATATTAATTTTTAAAGCGAAATAAATACTCAGTCTTTTATATCAACTTACATTGAGAAATGAATTGTTTTTGATGGTTTTCAAACACTGGTCGTATAGATGATTTGCCAGAGCATCCTCAATAAATTTCATCCCAAAATAATCTCCGTACTTGTCACGGTCATCTTTAGTAGACATTGTAGCGACAATAGAAATGCCAGTTTCCCAAGCCTCAGCAGTGTTCCACAATTCAAGAACTTCAAGAGCCTTTGAGTACTGCTTTGTCGAAGTATACATTCGAAGTGCTTGTAAATACTCTCCCTGGTCCTTCAAGAATGCTGCCCAACTCTCATGAATTTTCTTCATCGCCTCCTCTTTCACAGGCCCCATAAGTCGAGTTTTAGCCAGAGCAAATGCTTCATGATGATAATTTTTGTCCAGATATGTATAAACCGCTTCTTCATCGTGTCCAATAAGTAGTAAATTGTCAACCGCCGAAGGAATGTCATTCTGAGCAATCAACTTTTTAGCATAAGCCGCTATAACTTCACATCGAAATCTTAAGACATTTTAAAACAACATTGATCATTATGATTAGACTACAATATGCACTAAAATATGTTATATGACTTACGAATAATAACATAATATTATTATGTATTATACAAACATATTACATTCATTCTTTGAAATTAATAATATGAAATAAAGCAAGTAATGTTAATGAAAACAGAAAACAAACGATAAAAGTGACATACTTTGAATCATATGGATTTGCTAAAACAGTTTTGATTACACTTTCACATAATTCATTCTTTTTCAGTGCCATTTCAACAATTTGAGAATGTTTTCCAGTCCAAGAAGACAGATGCATGGCATTCTTCCAGCGTCCATCTGCTACATGATTGTCAATTTCCGACGCAATGACTCCTCTGAAGCCCCTTTCGTATCCTTCTGCATCCTCGCCCTCGTCATCACTGTCACTTCCATCAATATTTCCATCGCCATCACTATCTCCACTCTCCTCTCCATCATCATCATCACCTTGATCTTCAGCATTATTGAATTCTCCAAGTCCTATATTCATGACTAATTTTTTGATTGATGGATCAACACTTTGCCTCTTATGTTCCTTGTTTGATTCGGATGGACTTGGATCAACAAATTGAATCATATTCATAATTTCTTTCTGAATTCCTACTTTGGCATTTGGTTCCTTGTTCAAAAGAGATGAGGCCAATGGAAGGAGAGAATTCATCTCATTCTCACTTGTAATATTGGACTTTTTAAAAACAACCACGTTATTGTTATTACGAATTTGGGAATGCTCTTCAATAGTTGTCATCATATTTTGGGCACCGTCTCCATCTACTCCTGCATACACACTTCCCTTTTCGACATGCGTAAATGATCCAAGTCTCACTGGCTCTTGCTCCTTTTGAATTCTCTCGGCCTTAATAGCTTGCTTCATGTTGGCAACTTGAGAGATGATTTTGTCTGGAACTTGCTTATGGGGGTAATCTCGATAGTCCCAAACGTGCATGGAAAAGTCATTGACAAGCTCATCACTACAAGTAATCACTTGATACTTGTGGGATGGATGGAACATACAGCCAACAAGTCGACGCAAATGGCCCAGGTATCTAGCAACAGGTGTACCGTCGATGATATTCCAGACTACTGCCGAACGGTCATAGGATACACTGACCAGCAGTTTTGGGTCGTGTGGACTCCAAGCAAGAGAAATGACACGAATCCCACTGTGACCGTTCAGTGTTGTGGCACTCTGACGAATTGATAGAACATTGTTCTCATCATCATTGTTTGTATTATTGTCCCTTCGGCTGTTAACATTTGAATAGAGCTCTGCCAGGTTGTACAGGCGGATGGTGCCATCATTACTGGAGGAAGCAAACCATTTCGACAAGGAATCAGTGTCCGGTCCAAAGTCATATGGACGCCAAGCCAAGTGTTGAATCTCTCGAGTATGACATTTGATAGTACATTTCAATTTCAAATAGGGTGGGGTGAAAATATCAATCCTACCATCAACGTAACCAACGCAGAAGAATTGACGATCGGGGCACCAACGAATATCCGTTGCTTTGCTGGTCATGTTACTAGGTTTATCCCTTGTCAAATTTGATTGGTAGATAATAGAACCCACATTGATCAGATCTATGTATTATATCAAAAACAAAAACAAGACAACAGAAATTTGAGAATCACGAAATTATAATACATAGTAATAACTAGTTTTAGTATTCATGGAATAATAATTAGAATAATCAGTTAAGGACAAAATTATATTTTATAGTAAGTAAACTGTTTATTATTCATTCACAAATAAATGAAAACTTACTGGCATTTATGTGCATTGGATTTATCATGTGAACTCCATTTCCACCACAAGCATACAGCATCAACGTCGTTTTTACAGGTGCTTTTTCTTTACCATCAGTTGTTTGGCTACAATCTTCTTTATTTCCATATTTTTCTTGTCTCTTTTCTTCGTGGACTAAAAACAAAAATAACAAAACGAAAACATTATTTTAAATGCAGTAAGACAATGAAATATTGGGCAAATAGTAATTATTACACATTACCCAATTATATACAAAATTTTTTCTAGACTTATTAGTGATTTTGTAAAAAAGTTCAAGGATTATAAAAATATTTGATTATTTATTATTTACATTTCGTATAAGTTGGAGGTCCCCAATCAAGGCCATAAACAGTGCCAGGAACTCTTCTTTCACATAGTTTAGAAAATCGGTTGTTATCACGATATTCATATACACCCAAAACTCCTTCATTTGTTCCCAAACCGACAAGATTGTCACGAAGAGGATGCCAGCAGACCTATTTTAATCAATATCAAACACTCTAATAAATTATACATGCAATATTTACATATTTTTCAAGGAAAATAAGTGATACGTCAAGGGGAAAAGATTTTCAAAAACGTACAGCAGTGATTTTTGCCTCAGGAATTCGTCCAATGACAACAGGAGGTTCATAAGGTCCAGTTTGAGGAAAGCCTGGAATCATATTGACGATTCGAAGAATCCCATCTCCTCCTCCAAAAGCTATTTGAGAACGAATGACGGGTGAGCCATGTAGATTGCAAATTCCATTGAAAGTTGGTGCTATAACGTCCTTTTCTCCGATTCGAAGATTATATCCTACAATCATACTCTCACTACCAAAGCTCCATAGGATGTCTCGAGTCTGAACCATTGTAAATATTGCACCTATTCGATGAATATCATGAGTCACGGTAAATGGATCATTTAAATTCTTCCATTGGACGATATTATTCTTGAAGCTCGAAAATAGCATTGGCTGTTGTGTTTTTGGATCGTGAATCCATGCTGTGGGTACAAATGTTTTGAATTGCTTCCTTTGGACTGATCTTGCTGGTGCTATTTGGGCAACTCCTGCATCGACATTTTCCTTCTGTTCTCCAAGACTCAGAATACTGACATCATTTCCTTCTCGATCCCAAACTCGAATCGTGGCTTCATCAATTGTAAAAATAGAAGAGATGAGGAGCGGTGTTTTGTGATGAGCTTCAAGAGTAATATTATCCCAAAATTCTTTCGGTACCCAACTCAAAGAAATGAGCTCCAAGTTGTGATTCATTTTATGAAGAATTTCTCCAGTTTGCGATGATGCTAGAAAACAAATTACAACAACACTAATTATTACTACTTGTTACTTTTAATTATATTATTTACTTTACAGATAATATTAAGTTACACTAACAAGTTGTAAGCATGAATTTAAATGTAAACGTAAATGGTGGTTCAACACGGACAATAACAATGTACACACGAGACTTACTATCGACAATGAGAATGCTTCCAGATTTAAAACCAACAGCAACAATATGGTCCTCATAGGGATTCACAGAAATACAAGACATGGCTGGTCTATCATAGTTATTTGTTTTAAGGGACTTCTCCCGGATATTCCAAATCGTCATCAATCCAGCAACATCCACCGAATATACGAGATTTGGATCTCGTGGAGACCAGGCAACATCCTGTACAGAGTTGGGCTAAAATGACCAAACAATAAAGTTTAAAAAAGTTATCCAATTATTTGATAGAAACGTGATGAATTTTGAAGAAATATGTACTAATCAACGATATTGACATTCGGATATTGTTACATAGTTTTTTCATCTCCTTACTTTGTGAGCTGTGTGATATGTTGGATGAACTTTTTCTTCAGTATTCCACATTTTAACAAATCCAGCAGAATCTCCAGTGATAATAGGTGAATCCTTGAAAGGCAACAAGTCCCATTCCTGCTGACTGCAACAAATGCTCGTGTAAGCATCCTTTTGAGCTCCCATTATTGTAAAGGTTGGCCAACTGGGTCTACTTTGCTTTGATCCAGCACCATGGTCAAAATATCCCGAATATTTTCTACTCCCATTTAATTCTATTTATTTGAAAAATTAAAAATAATGTCCAAGTTAAGTAAAATTTAAAAATAGTATAAAATATAAAATAATAACGGGAAACCCATGTCACATTTTACTTTGATTTTAGTTTTAGTTTTGAGGAAAATTGTAAAAAATACCACGACAA
>JAQIVE010003560.1:0-16479 GCA_034698285.1 Sminthurinus bimaculatus | reverse complement strand
AGAACAAGAGAGATCCTCTTCTCCTCCTTCTTCTTGTTCTTTTCCTCCCTTTGTAGTAGTAGTTGGGAGTGGAGGAAATTAGAGGGCCAGGTTTCAGGTTTCCGCGTCTCTGCAACTCCAGCCATTCCAGCACAAACAATTCTCTGGGTGAATGAACATATGAACACCTTTCCACCTTTCCATCCTCCTCATCCCACTAAACGAACACAAAGACAGAGAGAAAGAGAAAGCCTCTGTTTTACTCCTCTCTTTCCTTTTAACCTCCTACTCCTCTTCTTCTTCTCTTCTTCTTCTTTACTTAAACCCACGGAAGTACATGGTGCAAGTTATTGCGCCAGCAGCCTGGAGTCTCCAGCACTCTCTCTCTGTCTCTCTGCCTCTCCTTTTCTCCAGAGAAGACACGGGAATAATTGGAGGAGGGGCCTTGTTCTGTCTCTCCAGTTGCCCTTGTTGTTGTTGGTTGTCTCTTGTCTTGTTGCTCTTGTTGTTGTTGTTTTCGTGGTTGTGGTTGAGGAATATCAATGTGATGCTGGAGATCCTACTGGAACTGGAACTGGAGCTCGGAGGCAATTCCTTCCTGGATTGTGTCACCAATCTAATAACAAGACAGGAGTCTCTCTCTCTCTCTCTCTCTCTCCCCTGCTCCATCCAAACACATACTACACACTCATCATCATCATCATCATCATCATCATTGCCAACAAGCTGGCCAAATTGAACAAGGAAAATATGACAAGCCGTTATTACTCCTCCTCCTCCTCCTTCCCCTCCTCTCTCTTTTTTTTCCCTCGTATTATTTTGCGCCCAGGGAAATTGGTCCATTTCAAGTCACTTTTTTTTTCTTGTCTTTTTTTCTCTTCCTCTCCGCATTATTATTATTATTTGGTGGCCAATAGCGAATTCCGTCCGCTGTTTGTGTTTTGTGGTTGTGCGTGCTCCGGATTTTTGTCTCACATGTCAATTTTGGGAGACAAATCGGCTCATCGAATTGCTTTGCCAGCATTTATGTTGATTTATTGGATAGATGGAGGACGGGAAAACTAAGTTGGAACCCGAAAAGAAAATGGAGAAAAAATGGGTGGAAAGCTAAAAAGAGTGAGAAGTTTGTTGTTCTTGTTGGTTAAGAGAAGAGAAGAGAAGAGAAGAGAAGAGAGGGGACGTGTGAGGAGAAAGAAAAAGAGCTCCATATTTGTGGTCATGCTCAAAATACATAATAGAGTGAAAAGAGAAAGAATAAGAGAGGCTTCTCCTCATACTCCAACCCGAGAGAAGAAAGAGAGAGAAAGAAAGAAAGGGAAAAACAAGGTAGTTAGGAAGAGGAGGGGAGAAAAAGAGAGAGAGGGAGAATCAAATCAGTTTAGAGCCACAAGATTTCACAGCCAGTTGACATCTTTCTCCCATCCTGAGCTAATGCCAACTTCCTCCCACTCATATCCACATTTCTACCATCCTCCTCCTCCTCCTCCTCTTTTTTTCACTGCTCATCCTCCTCCTTTCTTTCATGCCAATTTCTCTTCACTCTGCTCTTTACACATTGTACAAGCACACAATATAATAAGCAATCGTGGTGATTCCAGTCCACAGACAGACAGACAGACAGAAGCCTCAAAACAAAAGAAACGTCTTTGTTGTTGTTGTTGGCATCTATGGAATCGGAATATCGGAATTTTGTATTTGGAGTGTCATTCACTCACTCACTCCAGCCATCCATCACCATCACCTCATATTTGTGTCTCCTCCTCCAACATCCACTTCACTTCCCCTACGTACAACGAGGAACAATGCTGGGACTCCGGGTTCCAGGCTCTCTTGAGTCCCGGCTGGAAATGAAATCACAAAAAGGGCCAACCAAATCTTTGTTCTCAGATTTCTCTTTTCCCTTGTTCCTCGTTCTCCCCCCCCCCCCTCTTCCCTCCTTTTCCGTGCAAAGACTGGGTGACGTTGGATATTTGTCAATAAATAAGTCCCTCTGGCTCCACTCCTCGTCCAGAGTCTGCTTTAAAAAATGATTATTATTTTAAAGAAATGATTTGATTTGCCAGGACCCTCTCTCTCTCTCTCTCTCTTGTGAGTGCTGGATGATCAGTCCTCGTAATGAGCATTGTAATTGAGCTGACTAGGAAGAAGAAGAAGAGGAATTAGAAGAGACAAATCCTATTAACTCATCACAATTAACTGCTCAAAGCGGAGGGAAGTGAAGCGGACAAATGGACGAGTGAGTAAGCCAAGAGCTGATCATGATCACGAGAAAAAGAGGAAAAAGGAAAAAGAGATGGAGAACAACTTTTGCAAGTCTTGCACTCTCCGCTCAATCACAATTCCTCCCATTCCATTTCCTCTTCTTCTTCTTGATGATGAAACTGCAGCTTCCTCCTTTTCCTCTTCCTCTTTTCCCTCCACCCCCCTAAAAATCCTCGTCCATAAAACTTGGAGGCGAGAATGAATATGGGAAGAGGAAGAGGAGAAGGAGGAGAGTAAAAAGAGAGGAGACATCAGGGGGATTCATTAGCTACATAATGAGCTTATATTTCAGGACTTGAGCCCAAAACTGGAGGCATCTCTCTCTCTCTCTCTCTCTCTCTCGCTCCAGAATCCTCCTTGCCATCATCATCATCATCATAATGACATTTTGGATATGTTGGAAGGAGTAAAAGTGTAACTGGAAGGGATTTGTTCGCTCTCTTTCTCTCTGGTTGGTGCTGGAGAAAGTTGGAATAAGTGCTAGTGAGACGGGGGCTCCTTTCCTCCTCTTTCCTACGCTTTCCTCCTCTCTTCGGATTGTCTACGGATAAGTCCATCAATGTGTCATCCTTCCTACTTAAGTCTCTCTTCTCCCTTCTTTCTCCAGTCTCTAGTCTCCAGTCTCCATCTTGTCCTCCTCTCTTCTCTCTCTCTCTCTCTCTCTGGTTGTCCGTAGTAGTATGCAAATCGGCTCTGGATATTTCTCCAGGGATCACAACTCAGACGTCGTCGTCTAAGATGGGATAAAACTCTTTGTTCTCTCCTTCTCCCTCCGCTGACTCTGACATTTTCCTCGGGTTCTCTCAACTGAGAGCCTCCCAAATTTAAAACATGTTTTCCATGTCGCACAACATCCAGTCAAGGAAAAAAGCAAGGGAAAGGAAGCGGGGAAAAGAAGCTTTGAGCAATTACGTGTCGGTTCAATTGCCGTCCTTGATTTCGGAATTCGAATCCCAGAAGAGGAAAAAAGAGAATAGAAGGGAAGAGGGGATGAGACTGACCGGGAACAATGAGGGCCGCCCAATTACACGCACAGAAATAACCCATCTTTACATCTACAATCTACATCCAGATACTCAACAATCAATTATGCTGGAACTATGTATTACGTCAAAGCAGAATGCTCGAGAATTCCGTATCCATCATTTCATTAATAATTATTGTGCTTGAGAATTCGTTGAGGGGGGGGGGCATAAAGGGAAATATTTGTGAATAAATGTGCAATTAGTCGGAAAATGTAATTAAAGTCAAGTATTTGCGTAAGTAAGTAAGTAAGGTTAAGTAAGGGAATAAACATATTTACAGAATACAACAAGTTGATGAAGGGAAGAAAGAGGAAAGAGGGAGAAAAAGGAGGAGGAGGGAAAGAGCGGGCATCAAAGGTTGAATTTGCCTCCTCCTCCATCGTCTTGGTCATTACTTACAGTCGAAGAGTCCAGTCTTTGTCTGTGTGTCTGTGTGTGTATTTGATGCTATGAGGTGGGATGCGGGCGCGGGGAAATCCGATTCCCGGATTCCCCCATCCATCCGTCCATCCATCCATCCAGCCAGCCAACAACAACTTACTTTAATACTTTAATGCTCCCAGATGCGTCAACGCTCCCCTCCAGCCTTTCTTGTCCAGCCATCTCCTCTTCTTCTCCTTCTTGTTCTTCTCCTTCTTCTCCAGGGATCAGATAGAGCCTCTTGTCCATGACTACAAAGCCTTTCCTACAAAACCTTTCATTCCTCTAGCCCACTATCAGACTCTTGCTGACCTTTCTGCCTGCCTGCCTGCCTGCCCTTTCTTCCCCTCTGTCCATTGTTTGGCTGGACGAGTGAACGGCTGGAGAAGAAGCAGAAGGAGAAGAGGAAGAGGAAGCTGGACAAAGGGAATATGTGAATATTTACTTAGGATCCCCTCGAGTGAAGCTCTCTCTCTCTCTCTCTCTCTCTCTCTCTCAATATAATCAACTCATCTCAATAATCTGTCCCATCATCCATCCAACTCCACTAATCCCTTAAATACAGAATATTTAACCACACTCATCTCTCTCTGATCATTTTTCGGACAAGGAAATTCCAATCCAAATAATGGACTTTCATCTCCCCAAACCCGAAACTTGTTAAATTCTTTGTCCTCCTCCTGGTTTTGGTTTGGTTGTCCAGGCTCCCAGCTCCAATTCCATCATACTTACGATTAAATACCACATTTAAAAGGTCCAATCAATATGCAGAAACATATGTAAGTAAGTAAGTAAGTAAGTATTCCTCCAGGCATGACAGAGTCTTCTAGTTTCTCCTCCTCCTCCTCCTCCCATATTCAAACAAATACCAAAAGGTGCTCCTCCTCCTCCTCTTCACTTCCTGCAACTAGACAAGGACACCACAAGTTTCAAAGTCGGGATTCATGAGGAGACAGTTCTTGCCCTCGTTGTCTACCAGGCCAGATTCCGTCTGTTACCCCTCTCCACAAGATTCATCTAGAGGAAATAAGTGGAAAGAGGAGGAGGAAGCAACAGCTTTAATATTCCCTTTTTTGTCCTCTTCAATTTGCTTTCCATTTGTTTAGCTGGCTGGATGGATGGAGGAGGAAAGTAGGACGAGTTATTTTGGGGCGGTGGAAAAAAGCCATTTAAGTCTCAGCATCATCATCATCATCAAACTTGTACATACATTTACAAGAAAGAAAGAAAGAAAGAAGCTCTCATTCCGGCCTCCTCTCCTCATTCAGTCCTGAGTAAACGTTGGAGTCTTTGTTTGCATTGGATGGGGGGAACGGGGGGAGGGGGAGAAGAAAACAGGGGGGTCGGTAATAGAAGCCTGCCATCCTCCATCCATCCATCCATCTAGTCCTTGCAGTCCTTCAAAACTAGAGTCACTCTTGTCAAAATAGGTTTTAAAATCTGTCTCTTCTATTTGAAAGGCAGGGAAGGAAGAAAGAAAGAAAGAAAGATAGGAAGGAAGGAGTTGTAGAGGGAGGAAGGGAAGAAGGGAACGGAACAAAATGATGTTTTCTAAATGTATTAATGTTCCTGCTACCTCCTATGAGAGGATGGCTTTATTTGTCTAGAGTAGGAAGTTGTGTTGCCCGGGTTGGCCCTAAACTTGTCCTTGTTTCTCCGGCATTTACGGGAGAGGAGAGAAGAAGAGAGGGAGAAGGAGAAGAGGGGATTTCCCATACATGGTGCTTCCATTTTGGACACATGTTATTTCCAGAGTTGTAATTGCAGTTGACGTCGAGCAGGACAACATACACACACAGAGAGAACAGAGAGAACACTCTTCTCCCTCACTTTCACTCTAATTCAGTCTCGAGTTTCTCTCTCTCTGCTTTTTCCTTTTTCCTGTACAAATGACCCAAAAATCGATGGGGCTCTACATACAGAAAGGTAGACAAGAGGAGAGTAGAGAGTAGAGAAGAGGACAAACAGAGACTTTCTCTCTTTTGCTAGTAAAGTGTGTGTGTGTGTGTGAGTGGTGGTACAAAGTGGAAATCTGGAGCCCGAGTCTCCTCATACTCTACACACACACACTCCAAAAACTATCCATTTTACCCATTTTCCTTCAAGATTTGTTTTTTTTTCTTCTTCTTCTTCTTTTTGGTCCTGGTGGAGGGAGGGAGGGAAGCATTTAGAGCATTTGAAAACTAAGTCCTTTTCCATTTGGCCAATTCCACACTCAGCGTACTTGATCTCACAAAAATGTCTGCATTCTCCCATCAAACGTTAAAGAAGGATGGAGGGAGAATGTTTGGCCGTCGTCCTCGTCCTCGTCGTCTCCAGCTCATTTCATCTATTTTAACTATCTCACACAATTACTGCCTATTTGTTTGCAATTTGAGTTTCTCCGCGTTCTTGCCTCTCTGCCAATTCCCACCATCCTCCTCCTCCTCCTCCTCTTTGGCACTATTCCTCCTCCTCCTCTTCATCCTCCTCCTGATTATTAGTCACGTACACACTTAGACACACAAGATTCTCTCTCTCTTTTTTTTCTCTGGCACTTTGGGTTGTGATATGAGGAGATGGGAGATGGGCGATGGGAGCTGTTGAAACGCTTTTAAATAAAATGTGAAAATAAGGCGGGAGCAATTTACCCGGATTTTGAACCACTTGAAAACTCTTGCTCTTCTTTTTTCTTTCCCTTTTTCGCCCTACGTAGAAATCTTCCAGAAATATTTGCCAAAAAGTTGCCAACAAACTTTTTGAGTGTAAAAAAAGTGGGCAATGATTCGGGGAGTAATAAATAAATGGTTTTTTTCAAGTAATAATAATCCATCGAGAGTATAAATAGTACGTATGTATATAGGAGAGTATCATATGAGTATGTGATTTGCATGCAATTCAAATTGTATGTAGGCCGGATTTTTTTAATTCCCTTGTTTTATTCATTGACTGCTATTATTGTGGCCAAAAAATCCATTTGCCTTCCTTTTTATTTTTTTGAGTATATTTGAATTGCGTACATTAGATAATGGCCATTTGTGCGCCGTGTTTCTATATATTCTGAGGAAGAAGAAGAATTTGTCTCAATGTAAATAAATTGTATGGAATTATTCCAGTGGAATAATATTAGAAAGAGAGGAAAGGCAAAGTGTATTATACATATTTGGATGTCTTTGTTTGGGTTTTAGCAAATTAGAGTAATATAAATGGAGCATAGAGAGAAAGAGAGAACAAGAGACAAGAGAAAGAGAAAGAGAGAGAGAGAGACAAGAGAAAGAGAGAGAGAGAGAGAGAGAAAGTCATAAAAAGGGAGGGCAGGAGGAGAATGAATAACGTATATAAAAACAAAGTTGGGAACTTGCTTTTGTTTTTGTGTGTTATAGTTGCTGCTCCTCCTGTTTCTGTTTCTGTTTCTGTTTTGGTGTGCGTGGCCCGACTTTGAATGTATTTATATACATACATAGTAAAGCCTTTGTTTTTCTCTATAGCAGAGAATAGACACGAATGAAAGTGAGTAAATAGTGTACTCACTGACTACCGAACTACCGAATACTGAGTGAGGAGGAAGAAGGCTATTAGAAAAAATTAAATTTGCAAAATGGGCGGGTTTCGGTTACTCAGTCCGTCCGCCATTTCCTCCTTCCTCCATATTATATACATACAGAAAGATAAGGGGAAATAAGGGAAAGTAAAAAGCTCGGGTTTCTCTCTCTCTCTCTCTCTCTCTCTCTCTCTCTCTCTCTCTCTCTTCTGTTTTACTAGAGAAATAAATAGAATGGGAGTAATATGTGTATGTAATGCTCTGTGTCCTAAAGGTTCAACTAACCCACAGAGGAGAAAGTGTATAATTTAATATGGAAGAAGAGGGAAAAGAGGGAAATAGGGAAAGAGAGAAAAGGCAGAAAAGGAATGGAATGAAAGGCTTTCTTCTCCATATTCAGTCAATTCCATATTCAGCTTGCAATAAATAAAAATGAAATCGATTCGAATTTTTCCCTTTTTGATTGTGTACATATTGGACTCCCTCTTTCTCTCTCTTTCTCTCTCTTTCTCTTTCTCTCTTTCTTTCTCTCTCTCGTGCCTGACCCCTGAATTATTTAGGAGAGGAAGGGCCAAGTGTGCGCTTTCTCTCTCTATTCTATTTCATTCCATTCCATTCCATTCCAGGTGATTGTCATGGAAAAGCCGGACGGACTCCCTTCTCTTCTTCTCCTCTCGCACTAACCAGCCCTCTTTCTGTTTCTCTCTGTGTGTGTTTGCTTGCCCACCTTGTAGCAGCAAACAGACAGAGAGAAGGAGAGAAAGAAAGGTTCTCTCTCTGCTCTTGTTCTTCTTGGCAGGGTGATATAATGATATCGTGTCTGCTCATAAAACACAACAAAACCGTTGAGTCATGCACTCCTCCTTTTCTCTCTTCTTCTCCTTCTTCTCCTTCATACTCTTAGTCCTCCTTCTCGTCTTATTGCTTTCTCCTCTGTATGTCTTCCTTTCCCTGCTTTCTCCCTGCTTTCTCTCTCTCTCTCTCTTTCTAGTAGTTGGTGCAATTGAATCGATATTTATTCCCGCTCCTTAATCACCCAACAAAGTTAGGCAAATGTCCTCCTCCTTCTCCTTCTTCAGTCCTTCTCTTCTCTTCTCTTTTGCCCAACTGAAAGTAAATGATCGAGACTGTTGTAAAGGCAAGAGACTCGAGCAAATGATCCTTGTAAACGCACCAAAAACATGAACATGACTCACTCATTAATTGGATGCAAATTACCCAGAAAGAAAAGCACCAGCAGCAGCTGCCCTGACTTTTGTCTTTTGTTCTATTTTGGCCCAGTCCTCCACCCATGGACAATGGACGCTCTAAAAATAAAGTCCGGAATAAAAGGGCAATTTAAAATGGTTCCCACGGTTAGGGGCATTCTGACTTCTGATAATGTTTTAATTATTTGGACAGGAGTGGGAAGGACGAGAGATTATGAGACGTCATGACTCGCTGATGAGTTAATCCTTCCTTCCAACAGCTTCTTTCTTTCTCTCCCACAAACGCCACACACTCAACTCACAAGGAATCCGTCTTTGACCTTGTATTGGACACTTTCTCCTTGTCTTGTACATCATACATTGCATATATCTCCTCTCTCTCTTTCTCCTTCTTCAACTTTGGATGGACTTTGATGATGATTTCCTGTCTGCATGCCCGTCAGAGTCAACGGCTCTCCATTTATTCTCTCTCTAATCCATGGCAAACGAACATGAAAATGGGAATGCCTTTCAATTTGAGACTTGAAGTCTTGCTCCCAACTTGAAATTGACTCTTTATTTCCTCTTCTCCTCCTCCTCCTCCTTTTTCCTCCTCCATCCTGTCATCACTGATATCCACTTTATTACATTTTTTATTATTATCATGATGATGATGATGATTAGAGTGAGTGGGAGATGCGTGTAGCTGTACTCAACCTTTTCCACCGCTTTCTCTGTGTCTCTGATCAAAGGCTGGCTGGAGAGGGATGAGATTAGTTTGGCAGGTAGATTTTTGTCAACTCGATCCTTCTTCTTCTTCTTCTTCTTCTTCTTCTTCTTCTCTATTTCATTATTATTATTATTTCCATATTTCCCCTCCTTTAATCCTACACACACACCCGGAATCCAGAGGAAATTGATTATTTTTTTGACTTTCTCCTTTCGTTCTTGGCTGGAAGAAGAAGAAGAAACGGGAGAGAAAGAGCAAAAGAGGAGGCCGTAGAGTAGAGGACAGTGACGCGTGACGCATAATCAAGGAGGGAAAATGTCATGGGCAATGTACAATGACAAATTCAAAGTGCGGAGACAAGTCTAGTCTGCTCCTCCTCCTCCTCCAGTCTACTTTCTCCACCTCCTCAAATTTCATGTGCTACGTGAATCTGATTCCATCATTTCCACAACTCGACTCATTTCATTTCATTCCATTCCATTCCTTGTCTTCTTCTTCTTCTTCTTTTTCTTTTTTCTCTTCATTTCCCCTCAAACAATTTGGACAAATTACTTTTTCCCTCAATTTTTGTCATGGAGATTCTGCTCTCGTACCAATTTATTAGTTGGTCGTGATCAATTTAATATTCGTGGTATGTTCCTTTCCCCTCCGTCTGCCCTCATTAAATTAATGCACAACGTTGTCTGGACAACCACTCGGCAATCCACAACCACTCCTCTCTTCCCCTAAAAAACCACGCACAAGAAGAAGAACAAGTGCTGGAGTCACAAGTTGATGATGATGGAACAGAGGCCTTCAGTCAGGCATTCCAGACTTGCTCTGGAATCCTGGTCACAAGTCATCAAAACATTCATTGGTCATAATTTATTTAATATGTACACAGTCGTGAACACAGTCCATTGGACTTGCAGTCACCGAGGTCACCATGACACCAACCCGACAAATTCTACGGACGTCTGCCCTCCGTGCCTGGTGTTGGGGTCAAGCATTGTCTGCATTATTGACTTGCGTTTGATCCCCAGGATTTATTCCTCCGCTTCCTGCTCCATCCATCCATTCATTCATTCATTCACCCACCCGCTAGAGACGAAAAGGAGCCGCGGCTTCCTCTCTTTGTGCATTTAATGAGGAGGGGGGTGTCGTCATGACTCCGCTCAATCCGCTTGATTAAAATATGAGGGAGGAAGCAGGAATAGAGAAAGGAAAAGGAGGATATTAGGATGGGTCACCAAGGAAACTCCTCGTCATTCCGTCCTGGGTGAACGCGAGGAAGAAATGCCGAGGCTAGTCATCAAAGAGAAGCCAAAACATTGTTTTTCCAGGATATTTCCTCATCAGCACAGACTTTTGACTGGAGAGATTGTAAGAGGGGGGAGGGGAGAGAGGGAGGGGGAGGAAGCCCGAGAAAAGCCTCACCCAGTCACACACCTCACTTTACTCACTCATAAGGCTAGACTCCTGTTCCAAACACGGAAGAGATTTCTAAAGCCTTTCAAAGTCTCCACTGAAATGCTGCTGCTGCTGCTGCTCTTTGACACTAGAAGAAATAGAGATGCGAGAATGGTGATGATTCACAGGAATATCTCCCCCCCCCTCTCCCTTCCCCCATTTCATCCCTCTTTCTCTCGACTGCACAAACGAGATTTGGTCCTTGTTGATCTCTTTGGCGAGGAAGAGAAAAAAAGAGTTGACAAGGGATTAGAGAGGAGAGATGAGAGATGAGAGAGAGTACCTTGACGACCAGTCTTTCAAGATATGGAGGAATTCCGTGGCTTCCCCAGTTAACTTCAGCACCTCGCAAATCTGAATATCACGGATTTCCTGGACAAAAAAAGGGAAATTTGTGCATGGGTTGAGACTGATCCTCCTTTGGCCATCATCCCACTCCCTCCACCCACTCCTTCATCCTTAATCTAATCTAAGAGTCCAGAAGAGAGAGGGAGAGAAGAGGGGTTCTATTGAAGAACCCTGTTCCAGCCCCCCCCCCTTACAAAAGCAGCTTACTCACTTATTTCCTTGGCTCCCATCCTCCAGCTGGACATTGCTTCAAATTCCCCTCTTGATGACCTGACCTTTGTGTTTGAGGAAATCCGAGGAGAAAGAGGGAAATATGTAGTTGATTTTGAGGAGAGTGGTTCTCCTTTTCAATCCTCCTCCCGTTTTTTTTGTTGGCTGAGATGGGAGAGAAATTAGGTGTGAAACTTGAGATGGATTGATCCGAGGCTTAAGTGCGTGCGCGTGTGTGCGTGAGTGGTGACAGTGATTTCCGCTCTCTCTTCCTTTCTCACTCCTTTTCTCTCTCCTTTGAAAGCGCATCTTTAGCTCTTTTTTCTGCTTGATGCTCTGCTGGCCTTGATTTCAAGTGACTGGAAATACTTTGCAGAGAGAAAAAAAGGAGGGTGATGGAGATGAGGATATGCAAATATGGATGAAAGGAGACAAGACTTGAGATGCTCTTGTCCAGCTGGTCCATGGATGAATAGACGGAGGTGACCTCATGCATAGAATATCGAGAGGAAGAGGAGAGAACCTTGAGCCAGAGCAAGGACATGGAGAGGGAAGTCAAAGGATTTCCACCTGACTCAAGGCTCCTTTCTGTCTCTCTGCCTTGAGTCTTTTGGTTTAGTCAAGGTAGTTGTGTGCATACATAGGTAGGTGAGCTGGCGTCGTTGAGAGTTGTGAGGTGAGCGGATTCCAGTTGAGAGTTGCCATGTAAATTGTTATCCCTGCTATTTCCCTGTTGTTGTTGTTGTTGTTGGGGATGAGGATGACTGGGAGTGGAGGCGCCCGTCCTCCTTAATAATAATAGTAATAATAATATCTGGAGTAGACAACCTCCCCATAAATCAACTCCTCATAAAAAATTTAACCAGAGGACCAGACAAGTCTTTCTTTCTCTCTTTCTTGCCTTCTTTCTGTGTCTCTACACATATCCAAATGAATCCTCCTTCTTCTTCTTCTTCTTCTACTACTTTATAATAATAAGGAGGAGGAGAGCAAAATAATATTCGCAGCGAGAAACCAGAACTTGCATTAGAATTATGGATGACAGAAATTTATTTTCACTCCGACCGGAATATATTGCAGGGAAAATATGCGGATCCTACATACTCCTCCTCCTCCTCCTCTTTCTTCTCCTTCTTCTTTTCCCCCTTCTTGTTTGGATTTCATCCTTTTGTGCGAGCAAACGTCATAAAATCCAGACTTTTTACTCCGAGTCTCCTCTCTTTTCCCTTCTTTCAAGTAAGTAAATAGAAATAGAAGGAGGCTGCCGAGAAGATTCTCCGCATGACTTTCATTGCGCCACATGGACCAAAATCCAGACTCTTTTTTCCGCCGCTCTCTTTCTACATCTTTGCCTTGGGTCTTAATATTTAAAGATTAGAGAAGAAAGAAAGAAAGAGAGAGAGAGAGATGACATGAACAATTTAACACTTTTCATATTCCCTCCGCCGCTCTTGTGTTTGTGTGTACGTGTGTGTTTGTGTTTAGCAAGGAAAAAAAGGAGAATTCTGCATAAATGTTGTGTTAGGACGGGATTTTTCCCCGTCTTTCAATGTTCAAGCAAAATAAGATAAATGATAAAATTGTTGTTGCCTGATTAAAATGATAGTGAATGGTAAATAATAATAGTTGTTTTTAATTGTTGTTTGATTTCAGAGTACCTCATGTCTCCGCCGTACCAGCCCAAATCTCCGCTCCCGCCCATGGGCACGGCTCTCGCCACCGCCAAAAAACTCTTCCAGACCGACAATCTCAACCAAACTGAAACCGCCGACTCCAACTCCACGCTGAGCACTCTCCCCAGCCAGGCCAGGTAAATATTAAAACCGCCGTTTTATTAAACCTTAATTTATTTTAATCGCATCCTTGATTATTATGTTAAATGCCCCTCCTACTTTAACATTGTACATTTACGTCCCTCCCTCTCGTCATATATCCTTTCCACTCCATCATCATTATTTTTATCATCCTCGTAATTATCATGGAGATTCGTATAGCTGTTTGTCGGGGAGTGGATTGAGGGGATCCCGCCGGAGGAGATGAACCCGCTTTTGTGTCCCTGGGACTGACTGGAGGAGACATTTGCCATTTGAGATGGCCAAGGATCGGCCATTGATGGTCATAACAAGAAAGCAAGACAAGACAAGACAAGACGAGGACTGCACTCTCATCACAAATTTTAATGTGTTTTGATAATGGGGTCGTTTCCACGGGGTTATCCGATCCAAGCCAGCTCAAAAATAATAATAATGTGTGGCCACAGGCTAATCACACTCTCCATCTTGTACTGAGTGAAAGTGAGAGCAAGCAGAGTCATGTCAAGTGAGGAGACCAAAGAGGTAGACCTTTCACCTCCTTTCAACTCTCCCCCCCCCCACTTCCCCCCGATTACCTCCATCAATATTTATTATAGTGTTTGTTATATGGGCGATGGAATGGATGAGATGGAGCTCCTTTTGTGTGTGACGACGACGACGTCCTATCCTATCCTTTGCTTTGCTGTTCTTGTGCCTCCTGGCGTCTGTTCAATAACCTGCGGGTATCCGCACTCAGCGACGCAGCGACACGGACACAGAGAAAACGAAAGAGAGAGAGTCGTTATGCCCGAGTTGTGTATTTTTATGCCTAAATCGATGGGGAACAAAAGAAGAAGAAGAAGGGTTGGATGGGTGATGAGTTAGTTGCGGATTCCGCATCCCAATCATAAACACACACGCACACACTGGCACAGAATGAACAATTTTGCACGTGGATTTTTCCTTCCGCGTGGATTCCAGCAACGGATTCGTCCAAATAACAACAAGAAATCTCAGTCTCACCATCTCTATTTGTTGCGGAGCAGTTTGATGGGCTCGATTTTTTTTCCTAGCAACTATCTGAATCTATTTGACCTGTTAATAACTTGAGTGACTTTGACTACGCATCCATTTCTGTACGCAGTTTCGCCCATTAGAAAGTGCGGATGCAGACTTTCCTGGAATTCACCACCTTCAAAGTCAAGTCCAAGATTGTTCGCTTTTCCCTCTTAGATTTGAACTTGTGTGTGTGTGTGTTGTTGTTATGAGGATAAGTGAGTCATTGATTGAGTCTGTCTACGCGGATAAAGAGAGACAGATAAAGAGGAGAGAGATAAAAAGAGAGTTGATGTGCGGAGTGCTTAAGAGCTAATTTCAAGAGAGAGAGAGAGAGAGAGAGAGAGAGAGAGAGAGAGAGAGATAAGACGGACGGACGGACGGACGGGGATCCAGCTAAATGGTGAAAGAGGAGAAAGGAGCTAACGGTTATTGCCCATCATAGCCGCTCGGCTATCCACGTGTAGTGTAATGTACGTGTAGATACGTGTATGCGTGGAGAGTGGAGAGTACCCCGAGGATGAGATAATATTGACGGCTTGGAATTCCTTCACCGCTTCACCAACATCATCTCCGCTTCCTCCTCCTTTTCATCCTCCTCCTCCTCCATCCTCTACATTTCCATCTCCTTGTCCATCTCCGTCGGTGTGTGCTGGATGGGAAGAGAAAGAGCCTTTAATTCTCTCCTTCCACTTTCCACTTTCTCTCCTCCTCACTTGTGCTTGAATATGGCACTTTCTCCCATCCTTCTCCTCTTTTATTCCTTTCTGTGTCTGCAAGACTGCGCCTGCGAATCCTTCCTCTAAAGAATAAAAGCAAATGAGAGAGAAAGAAGAGGGAAAGAAGAAGAAAAGAAGAAGAAGATAGGATTGTTTCCTCTTGGACTTCTCATCCGCACAAATACAACTAAATAATGACTCTCTGTTTTTAATGGTAATTACTTTCTCCCTTTCTCTCCCTCCCTTCCTTCATTTCTCTTGTGGCCTCACTTGCCCAAACTTTCACTCACTCACTCTCACAAAGGAGCAACTGAGCGACTGACTGAGTGAGTGAATGAAGAAGGGAATAGGGGGAGAGAACGAAGAAAAAGAGTCAATGGAAGCCACAACAATTCTCTTTCCCTTCCCTTCAAATGACTTCAACTTTGGAATTGTGCTGGGTTTGTTTGTGGTCCTCCCTCACACTCCGCATCTTCTTCCTCCACTTGCTCCATTCCTACAGTCACTATGAGTGCATACTGCCCACAGAGTCAAAGCCACACATATTCCACAGTCATTCTCCAGTCTCCAGTCTCCAGTCACCAACTAACTACATACATACACACTCAACTCCCTTCAAATTACAAGTGTGCACCTTTTCAAAGGCAACCTTCCTTCCTTCCTTTTTTTTATTCCACCACAACTCAAGCCACATCCTTAGCCCGGAGGATGTCGGCGAAAGGTCAAGGGTCGGGAATTGAGGTCCTTTCCTATGACATAGTCAGCATGCCCATTGGCACTCGGAAGCGAATAGAGGACGATGGGGGAGACTGGAGAGTAAGAGAGCAGGAATCTCGTGTATTTCGTGAGCAGGGTAATGTTTTCATGGGCTCTTGCCCGCGTCCTCCGCAGTCCAAAACTAGGGAAAACGAGAACGTCGTGGTGGTTGTAACTGGGAAAAGAGCGAAAAGCCCCGGACTCTTCTTTGTTCTCCGCCGACTTTTTTCCCTTTTCTAGGTTTGTCTCGCTCCAGTCCGCTGACTCAAGGCTTGACTCGCTCCTTGACTCAGTCTCCGCGTAGAATTCCTCCCTGAGAATTCTTTTTCTCCAGGCTGGAATGGAGTTGGGACGGCGGAAAAGATTTCCCTCTTGTCAATTCTTTCAGGCGTGTCCTACACGCTCAAATTAAAGCATTCTCTCTCTCTCTCTTTTACTCTTTCCCTTTTACTCTTTCTCATTCAGCCAAGAGTTTTTCAAGTAGAGCAGCAGAGGGAAGCTAAGAGAGCCTCCTCCGTCCCCTCCTTCTTCTCCAGGAGTGACTTGAGCTGGGACTTTTGGGTTGAAACTCTCGTGGCAGAGATCTAAGCGTCCAACTAACACAAATTCCCTCACATCTCCACTTGGATATGTACAATGTACAAGCCCGAGCGGAGCACAAGAGTTTCCAGCAACTGGAAACTGGAATGGCGACACAACTTTTAAATATCTACATGCTAACCATTCCTCTCTCTCTCTCTCTCTCTTGTTTGACATTTTCCCTTTTTCAACTTAAATGTAAACAATCAATAGTTGGTGGGGTTTTTCAGGGGGGAAAGGGGGGAATTTCAATGGAAAACTTTTGCATGTTGTGGCTCTGCGCACGATAAAAAAGGAAAGGCGAACATAAACACAGTCATATACAGTCATTTATGTATAGTTGGGTATAGGCAGGGAGAATAATTGTCACTGATGAATTTGCCCTTTTTGCTTCCTTGATTAAAAAGTTTATAGATGTAGGGGGAGGGGAGGGGGGTGGATGAGGG
>JAQIVE010003559.1:0-16480 GCA_034698285.1 Sminthurinus bimaculatus | reverse complement strand
ACTCACTCTCGTCACAGTTGACGTTTTACCTAGCTTTCCGAAGAATGCCGAGCCTTAAAGTAATTTTGGATAGCATGCTCGAATGTAGAATCCAGACGTATTGTTGAAAAATTTTGTTTTATTGCAAGTTGCACCGTTTTTAAAAATAATACAATGAAATTTTCTCAAAATGTTGCTAATGATACAAACCATTTGAAAATAAAAATATGTTCTTAAATGAAAACATGAGCAGCAGAATTTGTAAAAACTAAAAATATTCAATAAATAAATCCTGACACCAAAGAAGTACTTCCTTCCTTTACATGAAAGTGGCCTGCTTTAGGTCAGAAAACCGATCTCTGCTTCGCATAATATTTAGATTAGACTTGGACAGTCGGCTGGAGAATAATTTCAGTCGTAGCGCTTATATTTCGCCAGGCCAGCCACTTGTCAAAGACACTGGAAATTTTTCAACGCAAAATAAAAATGATACAATTAGTTTAAAAATTCCCTTGGAAAAATGGAACAAGAATCCAGAAAAGACGAAAATATGTAAAATATCCTCCACTTGTAATTTCTTACTCACGTGGTCAAAATGTACACAATTATCACGAGGTAGATTGCGAGAAAAATAAAGGATGCCTTGGCCGGGGACAAGTGTCCATTGGGTGAGACCGACAGGCGGGTAAAAACAATCACAGCACAAAAAATTGCAGTCAGAACAAGGAAACAAGTCAAAAGTACCGAACTCAGTCTGCTCTCTCTCAAATACTGCAAAAGATTGAAAATTTTGAAAAATAAACATCAAAACCTGAAAAACATTCGAAATTTGAAACAAACACCAGGATACTTTTTTGTGTAATTACTTGCTTAAAAGTCTTGAATTTGCGGAAGACACGGAGTCTGTATTCACTCTGGCAGAGCTCGCACTGACTCTTGTAATTTTGGATTTGAAGCCAAGTACTCAGGCAAGTCAAATGGATGAAACCAACAGAGCCGGAACAATTGCAGGGTGACATCAGAGGGTCGACTGAAGATCCTTTGAATTCACAATAGTTGCTGTTTAGTCAAACGCCGCACAATGAATTCATAATGAAAACATTATTTAGTTCTTTGTATTTCTATGTATATTGTATATGTACCTTCATGACAAATCCTGCAGGTTGAAATGGGATCGAGAACTTCAGCCGCCGTTTTTGTATCTGTTGGGAGGCTTACTTTAGTGTCCTTAGAATTTCTACCGGCATTCTTCTCTCCTCCCCTTTTCCCGGCTCTGGTCTCCTTGACGACAAGGGAGTTGAAAACTGAAAACGTTCCCGGTGCCTCCTTAAGTGACATTGTAGAACGCAAAAACAACAAAATAATTTTCAGACACTGACTTTTTATCAAGGTTTTTTCTCAAGATGAATGTGAAACTAAAAGTTAGAGAAGAAAAAGAGGAATTGTGCTGTAGGCGCAAATTGTCGAGAGCCTTTTTACTAGTAACAAAGTGAGTCAGTCACATGGCCGACAACAACAAGTGTAAAATGAGTCAGTCGCACAGCAAAGGAAAACAAAATACACACACACTACAGCATGGAACAAACTAGGAATCGTATTTCCGTCAAAACTCAATACTTTATTATTTAAATGGAGTGTTAAAACATTTTTGATTTAATTTTACAGATAACTGCCGTATAGAAGGAAGGAAACTCAAAAGTTTCAAACTTCCCAGGAAACTTTCCGCGAAAGTTTCCAAATATTGTTTAACTTGATTCTACTTTCCACAAAATACAGGGTGGCCAGTAAGATACGCAGATTTTAATTTATTATCTCATTATGACAAACATGGAAAAATACACCCGGTTTTTTAACCATTCATATCTCACACCAGACGTGGGCGGGCGCCAGGTCACACAATGTCAAACTTTGGGCCTTTGCAAATTCGACTGCATTTTAAATTTTCGCGCCAAACTGTTTTTCTTAAAAAACTTTTTAGGGGATACATGGCCAATGCGTCCAAAGTTTAACCTTGTGTGGCTCGAAGATATAAAAATATCTCGGAAATAAAATCAAAATCTATGTACCTTGTGTACTGGTCACCCTGTAATATCTTATCAACTTGGCAGTTTACAGTTAAAACTTTTGCTCCAATTATAATCTGAATCATCATGAATCAGCTTTTATTGATAAATTTTATCTTGGCAGGTTCAAGAGACACGGAGAGATAACACGTTTATGAGTTAAGATGCAAGTAAATACAAACTTTTTGCCTTTTCCCAGTAAACCTCCAATCCAGCCGCAGCAAACAAGTCCACGCCTCCAGTTTTTATCAACAACTGAGAAAAAGGAGTAAACATGATGATATCGCCTTATTTTTTTGCTGACTTTCTACTCTTTCATCCAGTACCGCTGAGCAGCCTCGGAGTCTGTTATTAGTAAAAGCACAGCTGCGCATATCTTCATCTCTATAAAAGGATGATATCTCCTTGGCCCAATTTCAGTATCACAACAAAACCGAAGCTGTCAACACCAGCAAAACGTCAAACCAACGTAAACAACAAAATTTCCAACTGTTGGGAAACTGAAAGATATCCACGTTTTCGAAATCTACAAAACCAAAAATGGCTCCAAATAGCAGCAACAGCGAAGCAACCCTCAGCACCCATAATCAGCAAAAGGTGGATTTCACCATGGATACACCAACAAAATCAGCTGCTGAAACATTCAAGGTAAAAAAGATGTTTTGACAAAAATTCTAAAACCAGAATATTTTTAATTTTTAAAATTTTAATTTTTTTGGAAATGTTTTTTTAAGTTTTCAGACCTCCAGATAACAAAGGCCTTGGAGCTAAAGAAGAAACCAGACTGGAATGACAAGTTACAGTTTGGAAAAGAATTTACGGACCACATGCTCCTGATAAAATGGACGGAGGCGGATGGTTGGACAGCCCCGACAATATGCCCCTTTGGCCCCCTGAAGCTGCACCCCGCCGCAAAGGTTTTCCACTATGCTGCTGAGCTCTACGAAGGAATGAAGGCCTATAGAGGAGACGACAGTAAAATCCGGATTTTCCGACCAGATCTGAACATGGCTCGATTCGTCAATGGCGCTCGACGGGCGTCCTTGCCCACGTTTGACCCTTGCGAGTTGCTCCAGTGCATCGTTCAGCTGGTTCAATTGGAGATGGAATGGATACCAAATAAAGAGAGGTCAAGTTTGTACATTCGACCGGCCCTCATCGGTACGGACGGCTCCCTTGGGATCAACAGGCCGACAGAGGCCATTCTTTTCGTCATTTTGTGCCCCGTTGGCCCCTATTTTGAAAGCGGATTTAAACCCGTATCGCTCCTGGCTGACCCGCAGTACATCAGATCTTGGAAAGGAGGTTGTGGCGATACTAAAATGGGAGCCAATTATGCACCTACTGTTTTTGTCCAGGTAATACATATGCAATATACATACAACATTGTCAAAATAAAATATGCTTTTTCTAATTCAGCATTAAGTTTTCAAAATTTTGACAATTTTGTAACGGTTTTTCAGAAAAAAGCTGAAGAATCGGGATGCCAACAAGTTTTATGGCTCCATGGAGAAAATCAGGAAATCACGGAAGCCGGAACCATGAACTTCTTCGTCGTGGTTCTAAATGAGGAAGGCGAGAAGGAGTTGGTCACACCACCCCTGAACGGTCTCATCCTTTCCGGAATCACGAGACAAAGCATTTTGGAGTTGGTGGAAGCAGGAACGGACTACAAAGACATTCGGGTCAACGAGCGACCTGTCTCAATGGCTCAGCTTCTCCACCTGTCCCAGGAAAATCGAGTACTGGAGGCCTTTGGCTCTGGCACTGCCTGCACAGTCTGTCCCGTAAATCGCATCTCCTACCAGAACAAAGACATTCGAATCCCGACTCTGGAGCAGCCCCAACCACTCGCCATCAGATTGAATGACAGCCTCATGGACATTTATTACGGCCGAACTGCTTCAATGCAAAACCACCCATGGTCCCTAATCGTTTCTCCTTATTAACTATATCGTACCTGAGCTTCGAAAAATATGGAATCGGAAATATTGCAGCGTAGAAGGGCTAGAAAACGATTTTGTTTTTCAGCCGTTTAGCGGTTGCAAAATTTTCACAAAAATTATGAAAATACTCTCATGTTTTGTAACAGTATTCTTAAATTTCAAAAGACTAAATTTTACAGCTTTGTGAACGTAAATAAAACAAATTCTTGTCTTAAACGCCTAACTTTATTGTTTTCATCATGTACAATTCGCTATTGCAGATGAAAGCAATCAAAATTCAATTTTTTTGCATAATTTGACGTGTAAATTAATTGAAAATTCCAAAAAGGTTGTGCATAGAAAAATAATTTTATTCGAGCGCATTTCTTTTTATATCACATTGTGTTTTATACTATGCATAAATTGAATTTCATTTCCTTCCTTTCTTATATTTCTACAAAACTCTATATATTTTTGTGAAATATGTAAAACTGCTTTAAAAAAATGGATGAAAAACTCATTAAAATGATACAAAGTGATACTGACGGGATCAAAATGTGTATACTGATTAATTAAGCTCAGAACAAATCCATGAAAAATGTTGGTACAGTTAAGTGCAAGCTCTGAACTGCATATCATAGGGTGAGTTGTCCCTGAAGGAAAATGCGAGCCCGAGATCCGAGAGTGACCCGTGACACCCCATCTTCCCCAGCATTGATCACATGCTGACACACAAGTTCCCCGCCCCTCGCTGACGCGTGCCTTGCCCTCAAAAAGTCATGTTGACCCATCCCCAGTTTCTTCATCCAATAAGGGGCCGCAATCGTATGAGCAGAGCCGCACGCCGGGTCCTCGTTAACCCCATAGTAAGGGGCAAACACCCGGGTGTAAATGTGCGGCCGTTCACTCGACACCTCACCAACTTTCCCTTCCCCCCGAACAGTTATCGTCACGACCTTCAACTCCATCCCTCCCGACTCTTCTGGGTGGACTGAAAGTCGGTTGAGGTAGTCAAAGTCCGGTTCAATCCTTTTAATGAATGAAAAGGGTGGAAAGGACTGACGACCTCCGTCATCATTTTGGCCGATGATGACGAGCATGTTTCCTTCCGCAGCACAAAACTGGACATCTCGGACGAAGCTCATGACGTCATTTTCTAGGCTCTGATCATCCGGATAGTTGAATTTGGGTCCGAAGAGTTTGGTGAAGAATGGACGAAGCCATGGACAGTCGAGAGGCACCACAATGGTCCGGTTGGCAGGAAAGTCCAGCGTAATTAGTTGAACCTTGGCATCCTTGTCATCAATCGACGGGGATGGACGGAGTGTTGCCGAGAGACCACCTCGAAATTTTGAGGTGAACTCAATTTTTTGGAATTTCTCCAAGTTTTCCGGCTCGATGGAATTTATGATGGCTTTGGCGGCGGCGACTGTCGCGTGACCACAAAGTGTGCACTCTTTGGACGACGGAGAGAACCATCGGATCGTTTTTCGGAGGACGGACGACTCGTCAAAATTTTCGTCATGGTCCTTCCCGTTTTGGTTGTTGTTGTGGTTATCGTAGTGGGAACGGCACCAACCGTTTGACACAAAGGCGGTCATGCTCTGGTTCATTGAAACTGCTATTTGACTCTTCATCTCGTCTGATATGTCGTCCTGCAGAAAAAATGTTTTTTGGTACATCATTTAAAATCGTAGCTTTGAGATGTCACGACAATTTAGATTCTGTTTTGACAATTTTAAAAATGACCTTTGTGTGATTCAAAATTTTTGTTAGACTTTAAAAAATGCTATAGCTTACATCGTATTCCATAATGACTACAGATGCAGGATTTCCCGTATGGGCTCGATCCTCCTCGAATGTAAAGGCATCCACAATGGCGATCGACACGGTTGACACCCACTTTTCTGGAGTCTTCATTTTGCAGGGTTTTGTCTGTTGTAGAAAAAAATACTCATAAATTTATCCTTTTTTTATTACTTTCAATCTTAATGCCAGCATTATAAAAAAAAAACTATATTTTAAAACAGCAGTATGTATAATGTATACAAAATATGTATTTAAGGTTGTTGAGCGGGCGAGTATTGAAATATGTGTGTCTCACCTTTTTTTATGTCGCTACAAGTCCACAAGTGGAATCCGTTTTGTAGGAAACAAAAATGTAGGAAATTTATTCAGCTTGTTTAATTTTCAACTCTCTTCACAAATGATTCCTCAGCTCTGATGAATGACTGAATTTTAAAAAGACTATGAGTAAGACGATTTGTGTATAGAAGCAGTCTAATCTGTATTCTTGTATTTATGTACTGTTTTTGGCAAGGAGAGCGACAGGGCAATGGGAGAAAGAGAAATTCGAGCGAGGAATAAATAAATGCTTAACTTAGCTTCATGAGTATATACATAAATTATACATGGATAATGGGTACAAGTCCGGTTTAATAGTGAAATCCGTTTGCGAATTGCGCATTCACGTTAACCCCTTCTGTCCTCTCTCTCTCTCTCTCCCTTTCACTCCCGACTCCTACCATGGACTTGCACACTCACTTTTGCAGTGTCTTACTAGGAAAAAGCAATTACATTGGAAAATGATGCAACCTTTCTCTTGATTGCAACAACAGGTCAAATTCCAATCCAAATATTTCATTGTAAATACACTGTATCATGGCCCCATTCTCTACGTTTTTTTATTGATCTTGTATACTTTGACATTTTGATTGCTTTTAGTTATTAATGACGTGTAAAAATCTTTACGGGAAAATGTAAAATACCAAGAAATGCGAAAATTCCTAAACTTATTTACCACTAGAAAAATGACCAAAATACACAAATAATTCATCATGGAAAATTCACAAAATTTTAAAGCCCACTTGTCAAAAATATATTCATGCCATAGCTAGTAAAAATCATGCTGTTCTCAAAACGCAAATTCACAAAATTGTTTTGTCCCTTTGCAAAAAGGTCCTCTCGGAGTTGAGAATTAGGCATTTAGTTCATTCGCGGGAAGCAAAATTATCAGCGTGCATCCAGAAACGCATTTTCGCTCTGCGTGAACAAGGTTTCTTTATTTTGAAATTGCAGTTGCACTCATTGAAGTTCGCACAACGGTAAAAGAGAGAGAGAGAGAGTCAACGACTTTGATATTGAGAGTCTGTTGGTTTGTGAATCGATAGCGCATTTATGTGTATACACACAAACAAAGCATCATAAACACACTGAGCTCGTCTCTTTTCAACGTTTCTCCTGCGTCAACACACTTTACTAAGAAATGCAGTCAAACACACACACACACGTTGTTCGTCTGCACACGATTTACTAGTAAAACCCCCGGGCTTTCTTCGCTCGCAGTTTTGCATGGGCCTGGTTTTCCCTGACTTTTTACCACCGGATGATGTAATAATTGCCCATACGAAAATTATATATCTTAGAAAATCATGTCCACTCATAAATAAATATATTCAAAGTGTATGTACAAAACAGTATTTGTGCAGTGCAAAGGCCGAAGTGGCCTTGAAGCCACTCTCAACGTTCAATGCTCATACAAATACAAACATTCAGCTCAACTTCATCTACATTGTGCGAAATTGCATATACGCGTACATTATTTTAACCACGACTCTCAAGTTGATGCTCTTGCTGTACTCTCTGCCTGAATTTGTAATCACATTTAAATTGAATCAAGAAAACGATGTGCATTGTTGTTACAATTTGGTGTACATCGATTTACTAGTAAAATGGGAAACTTATTGGAAAAGATCCTGTTTTTCTTTTTTTGTTTACTGTAAAGATGAGAGCTTCGCAAATTTATTATGAAATGATGACTAAAGGTTTGAGACGAACTTGTTCACTTTGTTTCTTGTACTTTTAGGCCACTATATAAACAAAGAGTAGTTTTGTCTTTACTCATCATCATTCGTGTAGACTCTAAAATTTGGCTCCACATTAGTAAAATGGTCAACCCAAGCAGCTACTATGCGTCTTCTACCAACTCGGGCAACAAGAAAGACAGCGGAAGTAGCAAGGTAATTATCTTTTTTTCTTAGTAAACTACTTAGTTTCCTAATTTTTCCCAAACTGTTCTAAGCTTAAATTTTAATACGACGACCATTTAATACAAGCTTCAATCTTTTGAACCAATAAGCATTTTTGAACCAAGTGGTTCAAAGAAATGTTGAAAATTGAAGACCATACCTAATAGTCTGGTATTAAACGTAATGAACTTTTTCGTAACGCGATGAACGGTTTTAAAAATAATTGAAAGTCCTGTTAATATCTTTGTATGTTTACAGTTGATGGGAGGTAAAGACGGGCAATCCAAAACGTCATCGTCGTCATCCTTCTCTACGTCGTCCGTGGTAAAATGGGGAAAAAAGATCCATCGTGGGATTCAGCAGTCCAGTTATGGTGACTTGGGAAAACCGAGTATTTAAGAAGTTGTTAACTTTCAGTTTTTAGCTTACACCAATTTTTTTAACTTTTCAAATCACAGAGTTATGTTAATAAAATAAAATATGCAAAAAACTATATCAACATATTTTCCATTGTTTTTCTGTCGATTTATTTACCTTATTGCGGCCGTAACCACTGGCAACACTATATAAAACAATACATGTTTACCCGCTCGTAGTCACGAAAAGAGTCATTTTCAAGCAATAGCATTTTCGTTGTAAAATAAAAATTCTCACATTTACCCAGATTCCGATGCCCCCAGTTGAAATGCACACATAGAAACTGTCCGTTTTTAATGAAATGAGGGCTCGACTTCTACTTTCTCCGTGCTAATAGATGGCGAAAGTAAAATTTGAGCCCTCATTTCAATAAAAACGGACAGTATTTACAAGCGAAATCTCAAAGCAAACTATACGCGCCTTTAGAACAGTGCACAGAAAGTTTCCTGCAAAGTTTTCGGGAAAGTTTCATAAAAATTTTTGTAAGAAAGTCAGATCTCCAGTTAAGCATCATCATCATCTTCGTAGTCCGAAATATGAAATTAGGCATTTCCTTTGAAATAGTGAAAACAAACAAATTTACAATATTGTGATGTGTAATTTCTGCACATGTACAACAAAAGGCATGCAAAAATGCCGCTGTACCTTCTCGTGGTTAAATTTACGCACATGGGATAGAATACGGAAATATGTAATAAAATTTTGCACAATGCACAAATTGAGCTGAATGTTTGTTTGTAAAACTATGACAGTGGTTTCAAGGTCGCTTTGGGCTTTAGATTACTAAAATATCCTTTTGCATATATACCTTTTTGTTTCCAACCTATTTATGAATGAACTTATTGTTTTCGTATTTTTGGCATGTGGAATTAGCATTGCACCATCCCGTGGTAAAAAGTCAGAAACTATAAGGAAACAACCCGGCGCATGCAGAAGAGAGAGAGAAAGAGAAAAGTTTACTCGGGAATTCTTTCTAGTAAATCGTGTGCGGAGTGTATGTGTTTAACAGCATTTCCTAGTAAACATGTACTCTGCATTGTGTGTAGTGTGTATCGACGTTTGAATGAAGTCAAAGGAAGGCATTTATTTCTTCCCCACTCGATGTTTTTTTTCTTTTTTTGTATCGGTCTCCATATAAAAATCAGTGTACAATATACAATGTATATAAATCGAAAAGTACATATTGAATTGTTTCTCTATCTCGTTTTACTCTTGGATTATTTTTTCACCTTTTCTTAGGAATTAAAACATAAATATTCTTGAGCAGTATATGTATTTTGCTCAAAAAAAATGATGCTCTACTTTTTGCCCATGTTTAAGAGTAATAAGTTATTTTAAAATTCAAGCAAATTTTCTTGCGAAATTTGGTTTCTGTATTTTTGAATTTTTTCCATATTTAAAAAAAATGATGAAAGGATAAATAGAAAAATACTAGATTGTTTTTTATAAATACCATAATAACTTTAATGGCTCTTCAGTGGTTTACTAGGAATAGCAACAGCCATCGGTATGTAGTCTCCTTGATGCTTCAAGTTTTTTTATAAAAATACAAGACTGCATATGGGATCATCTCTATATAAACAAATTCGACAACTCTTCATTTTTATTTGAGACCTTCTACATCATCTCAAATTTGTCTGCCTTAAAAATTGTAGACGTTTTTACTGCTTTAACTTTTAAAATCTCGTGGTAAAACATGGACAAGGGAAATATGAGCCAGAAGACTGTGAAGCTGACGATAGAAAAACCCCTGATTTCTTCAACACTCCGTATCCTCGTCACTGTCTTCATCTTTTATTTCCAGTTAGCAAATGTAAGCTTTTAAAATTTTGAAAATTTCCGTGTTTTCACTAACGAGTTTTCAATGTTTAAAAATTAGATTTTAAAATATTGTCCTCTTTTTTCTAGGGCTGTACGACAAATTTTCTCTCCCCAGTGATTGTAGACATGAGTCAGAAATTCGGGGTGGATGTTTCAGCCGTCTCATTAGTTTTTGTGTTTTTTCAGGCCGCCTACATGATCTTATCACTTATTAGTGAGTCCTAAATTTTTATGGACCAAAGAGTGTGTAAATTATGACGGAATTTAAAGTTTTTTATGCGTTTTTTATGGCAGGTGGTATTTTGTTCAGTTATGTCGATCGTCAGATCCTCTTAATTTTGATGTTGGCTGCACCTGGATGGAGTCTATTTGCGATCCCTCATGTGACGCATCTCATTTTATTTTATATACTCGGCGGGTTGATCGGTATAAAAAAAATAACTCAATATTTTTGGCTACCATGACACCAAGAAAAAGCATAACAAATTGCAATTTTTTTATGATTTTTCACAAAAAAGGTTTCGGTTGCGGTGGAATTGACACAGCGCTGCCCACTTGGATCTTTGAACTCTGGCCTGAGGCTGAGGTCGTTCCATTCCTTTTCTTCTTTTGTCATTCAATCGGGACAATGTTACCCTCGATATTGGTCAAGCCTTTCCTCACAACGAAAACCCCTGTCGAAAATTCAACTGTTGTAGACTTGAAACCCCAAAAAGTCCACGAGGTCAGAGGTTCTGACCTTGTGACCCCATTTTCCATCGCTGCACTTATGATGACCCTTACGGCAATCATCCAGATAGTTTTGTACGTGAGACTGCAAAATAAATCCTGGATTGCCGTTCCAGCTTGGGAGTCACCAGAGATGACCTTGGACTCCCAAAAAAGTGGTTTGTGTGGAACGGTCAAAATGCAAAAAAGAAAATCCAACACATGGCGAGCCCAAAATTTTAAGGTCCTTTTCGCTCTCTTCGTCATCTCGGCCGGGGCCTATCAGGGGCTTCAATCAGCCATCCTCCAGTTTTTGCCCACATTCGCATTTTATTCCCCTTTAGGACTAGACAAGAAGGAGAGCGCGGGGTTGCTGGAGGACTTGACCATTGCGCATGCCGTTGGGCGAGGGTTGGGCACGCTTTTGGTGTTTTTCCTCAAGTTGTCTACGCACTACATCCTCTTTTCAAATATGGGCCTCATCCTTCTGTCGAATCTACTGCTGTGGTTCCTGGGCCCTTCATCAATGAGCTGGTTGAGGGCAGCGAGTGCTCTTTTAGGACTGGGCATGTCCACAGTCACCCCGGCCTTGCTGGCCTACATAAAAGACTACATGCAGATCACAAGCAGGGTTGTCATGTCCATCATTTTGTTTGGTGGCCTCTTGGCCTCCACTTTGCCCCTGCTCATTGGGTCACTGGTCGAGAGGGAGGCGGGAGTTTTTATTCATGTAATTACCATCGGGCTGATTCTTTTTTTCGTCCCCTTTGCAGCCATTTATTGGATTACGACTTTTAAAAAAGGAGCGACCCCATCGTGACGGCGACCAAAATGTTGATGACAATAATTTATATTAAAATCATAAAAATTAATAATTTAACCAGTTGAAATTAATACTCAAATAATTTTTAAATAAAAAGGTAATTACTCAATAATTAAATTCCCCTGTACAAAAAAACGCATGATAAAGTACAATAAAACATTTCTTGTTCCTATTTTATTAGAAGGAAAAATGAGGCACGTTTTGCCTTTCTTCGATTTTCTATGGATTATGCACAAGAGAGAACGTCTCCACATATTTTTACATAGGCTAAAATACTTATCAATTTTGCGGCATAAAAAAATATGAGAGGTTAAAAAAAATGACAATTCGCGAGTTGTATCTATTAAGGCCCAAACGATGTGTAGTACTTGTATTCAGCCGGCGTCGAACTCTAACAGTGAGCAATGAGATGGCAATCCGCTGCACTGCTTTCATACAAAAGCCTTAATTCATCCACATTTATTAGGTAAATAAATGTACGCACGGCAGTTTAGTAAAAGAGAGTCAGAGGCCGTCTAACCGGTTTTTTGCATGCTTGAATCGTATTGCCGTGTGTATACTTGTGATAAGTTTGTGTGTAAAGGAAATGCAGATTTACGCGTAAACTGATTTTGAGAAGATATGGCTTAAAATTACGACAAAGGATTTCTACTTCAGCTGCAAAAAATGCAGTAAAGATTAGTGTAGAATTAAAATTACTAAAGAGCTTTCAAAGAGTTTTCTGGGGTTTTGTAACGATTTAAGATTTCCCCGTTAATTTTTTTTGCAGTATCATAAAACTGTGTTTTTTTATTTTCAATTGCAACGAACAGCAAAAAATTAACATTTACACATATTTTAGAAAAAAGGTAATGTACTTTTGAAAGGCAGTCTTGATGCTTTGATATTCTACACTATTAATTAATCATAAAAAACAAGCCTATATCGTCGATAATTTATAATTGAACTAACACTTATTCAATGATTGCCGACGTTGGATAGATAACAAAAAAGATAAAATTTCATAAATTTTTTATGGGACAATATACTTTTGTAAATAATTAAGTACAATAAACCCTCTTTTATCTAGATGGGGTAGAGAGCGTAAATACTAAATAAACTAACAATACAACCTAACATTCACAAAAGTAACACAGAACCTTCCGCAGTCAGAACATAATACAAAAATCCGGGGATTTTATTCATTACAACCTTGTATATTGTATATATATTCAAGTCCATAAAGTACGCTATAGTTTAATTTTTTAGAATACGACATACAGCAATAGGTTAAAAAACGCAAGTAAAATGTCAAGATAATGGTAAAAATATTTGGCCTAGCTAAAAAAGATCACTAAGTATCTAAGTACTGAAGAAAGTAGAGCGTTTTAAGTACAAAATAGTATTTTTAAACCTCTTTCAGGCTCCTGCTGAAAAGTCTTTTCATTTTTTCAGTTCACTCAGAGTAAGAATCCATCAAACATTAATGCACAGTTTTATGAGCTATATATGTCATAAAACTGTGTACTCATGTACATTGTGTATGTACATATGTATAAAAATCCGCAAACAACGAACAACAATTATTTTTACTATTAGTTTGTTTGGGGATTTTTTAAAAGTATTTTTTAAGTATGAAGTTCCAGCCTTTTTTCACCCGCTAGTCCAACTCTGGATCTTTTCCCGAAAGGCACCAATGTACGACTGGGGCTGGGCGAGTGCCCGATAATCCTGACGAAATTCAGACGGAGGTCCCCATGGTGAAGAGGGGCGAAAGGCCGCCAAAAACTTGTTCCTAATCCCGACCTCATCCTGACTGTGAATTGCATGGACAGCGCTTCCAACAAATATGAGGACAACCACTGCTGTGAAAATCCATCCAAAAGCTGGAAACAAGAGGAATGGCAATCAAGTTGAAGTAAAACAGACAACAGGTATTTTTTAAATGGGAATTTTAAAATTCTAAACTGAAACTGAAATTTTAAGTTTAAAAAAACGTTGCGTAGTACACTGTGTGTGAACTTACCGACGACGCCGTATGAAAAAACGTTTGAATCGTATCCCTTCCATGTGGCAAGTGTGCGGATGAGAATTATAGAAAGGCCCACGGGCACGACGAAGCCCCAACAAATTTTCCAAAATACCGAAATTTTTCGCTGCAACATGAACTCAACGTCACGGATCAAATTTCTTAGTCCGTAGATCCAACAGATTCCCACGACCTGAAGAAAAAGGCAGAATATTTGAGATTAGCATTTTGAAACTACGGCCCCTTAAAAAAGTCTTTGAAATTTCATCAATTTTGATAAGCGTTTGATGAGATTTCGATAAATTCTCATAAAAATCTTTGTCAATTTTGTCAATCCTATCAAATTGTCACGAGCTAATTTTGATACGTCATTACGTAATATTTTTTCTAAGGGGTGCTAATATTTGGCAACATTTTTTACATTTTACTACATGCACTTACTTCCAATAAACCAAAAAGGTTGAGCAACAAATCACAGTGGTCCGAAATAACCTCAAGGACATAAATTCCACCCTAGAATTTACATACATAAGTAAATTAACGATATTTAATTTCATCAAAAATGGAATAAAACATTAAATTTTAAAAATATAAAGAGACACGAAAAAGTTGTAAACGTACGGGAGTAACGTAAATGAGGCCAGCAAAGAACGAAACGAGGCAAAAGAGGGCCGTGACGACCCATTTGGGAACTTTTCTAAATTTTTTCTGGAGGATCTCGACCACACTCAAAATGGACATGGAACTTCCCAAGCCCAACGTTGTGAACATGAGGAAGAAGAGTACGGCAAACAAGTTTTGGCCCCAAGGAAGTTTTGAGATGATAAGGGGATAACTCTGGAAGACGAGGGCGAACCCACCGCGACTAACTTCTTTGACCTCTACGCCCTTATGATGGGCCAAAAAGCCCAGGGCCGAAAAGGTCACAAACCCCGCCAAGAGACTCGTGAACAGATCCATTCCACTGAGAAGGATCGCGTCTCGATACACATTGTAACGAAACTTATTGTAACCTCCGTACCTACATATTAAAAATAATTAAAGGATCAAGGTCAATCAGGTTTTTCATAATTTTATAAAAAAATCATTTCCACATTTTTTTTTAAATTTCCGCTTACAGAATGACGGGACCGAGTGCGACAGTCAAGGAAAAGAAACATTGTCCTATGGCGGAAAACCAAACGTCGGCATTTAAAAGTTGTTCCCATTGTGGGGTGATCAAGTAGAGGATTCCTTGACCGGCCCCTGGCAGCATAGCACCTTGAATCAACAGGATGAGCAGAACGATGTAGGGGAAACCTGCGGTGAAGTAGGCAACTACTCCAGAGCTAAAGGTTAAATTAAAAATGTTTTAGAACCAAGTAGTAAAATTTCCCGCCAAATCAGGCCGAAAATTGGCCAATTTTTTTGGTAAAAACGTTCAAAAACATAACCTGACCTCTTAATTCCCTTGACCATCGCTCCAAACATGATGATCCAAAAGGCCAGCAAGAGGAGTGACAGTGCCCAATCTGGTGTCCCAACTCCATTCAAAATGTTATCTGTCTGGTTCAAAACCTGCCTATGAAAAATAATATTAGAAATACAAAGTTATTTCTCATTTAATTCCCGATAATAACGGCATAATAAATTGTTATGCACATTCTATTTTCTGTATAAATCGGGATTTACTTGAAATAAAGTGCTTCGGTGGATGTACTATTCAAGTCACTGACATTCCCGGCAATTGTCCACGGGAGAGTGCAGGAGAACGACGCAATGAGGTATCGCAGACTAATCGCCATAATGAAGCAGTAGAAGGAAATTATTACAAAAAATCTGAAATAAATCACAATTTTGATGACAATGACTTTATACATAACTTTAGCTATACGTGGTTTATAATTGAACAAATAATACTATATTCACAATTTTTATAAACACAAGCTTCGGGAAAACGATACTTGAAACAAAGTTGGAGAAAACTATCCACTTACACAAAAGCCGATCCATATCCAACGCCCTTGAAAATCGGTGCCATTGCCCATATTTTAACGGGCCCTTCCGCCATAAACTGACCCACGACCAACTCCAAAAGGTAAATTGGGTAGCCAATCAAACACAGGACGGTTATGTACGGAATCAAAAAGGCTCCTAAGTAGTTTTAAATACACAATTACATATTATGTTCTATGTATTATGTACAATTTGCATGCGTAGGCAACTTTTTTTAAGTAACTGAAAACTGCAGGAACATGTAAAAAGTACCTCCTCCCTTCGAAGCAGCAGTGGATGGAAACCTCCACAAGTTTCCAATCCCCACACTCATGCTCACCTGCATTTAAATTGAAACAAGGAAACAATATTAAAATTCAGGAAAATCATTATTTTGAATGAATTATTGTTTAAAATTGTACACAAATTTCGCAATTAGACTTACACAACTTGCAAAGAACTGCCAAGAAGTTGACCACTTTCTTTTCCTATCTGAGACAAGTGTTGGTGGATCTTCAAGAGCCTTTAAAAAAATTACGAGTCGATCAAAACTACAATTTTTATACTGCACTAGAGTTTAAAAAATTTGAAAGCCTTTTTCAAACTTCTGAGATTTCACATACATGTACAAACATTGACAATAAAATCTCCAAGTTTCTTATTTATTCTCTTAGCATGGAATTGTTTTTGAAAAATCACTTTTGTACATATTTTCTACAGATCTTTTTCTGAGT
>JAQIVE010003558.1:0-16483 GCA_034698285.1 Sminthurinus bimaculatus | reverse complement strand
TACTTTTTGTAGGTTTTACATAGATTTGAAATCGGAAAAACCAAAACACGATATCTTTCTGTTAGATACTGTATGATATATGTATGCCAGCTCTGAACTCGCGGAGCACCAAAAACATATCCATTGTGATTATCATCCGTACTTACCAATTTTCCATTCCCTGGGAAAAGCCGAAAATACATTTAATTTAAATGGTCCGTACTAAAAAAGTAACCTTTGACTTTTGAATAGGTACAAAGTTTAATTTTAGGACAGCCTCGAGAAAAAAACGCAAAAAAGTATCACTAATACGTTGCGGAACTGACGCAACTTTGAGCTTACACCGTAAAAGTCAGGTGACGCCACTTGGTCCAATTTAGAATGTTCGTAGGGAAACTTAAACGTTGATTCAAGCAATTGCATACCGTGTGCTGATGTGTTCAGCGCCAAATCAAAGACTCCGTCAGCCAAATCTTCAGCGACTCCGCAAATCTTTTAAAATACAAAAATACAGAATTATTTACGCAGGAATTTTAATTTTAACACTATCCGTAAAATATTTTCTTTTAATCGATCATAGTGTGATTTCAATTTTCAAAAAGTACCTGAACTGGTTTGCTCGGATAAATCGAAGGGTCGACCGCAGCGCAGGTGAAGTCGGACACCAAAAATGCCACAAGATACGAGGACATTTTTAGAGTTGGTTCAAAAGAGTCGATGAACCAACCTGGATTTTCAGGGCTAAAAAATTCCAGAAATTTTTAGTTGAGGTCACTGCACTAATTTCCAGTTTCTTTATAAAAATTTTGAATTTCATTGATTTTTGTTCAATTACTCTTCCTCAGTTTTGGCCAGAAGTGAGTTGGACCGCACATTAAAATCCGCCGTTCTAGCGATAGAAATGGTGAAAGTGGCCTTAAAGTGTGGTTCGTCAAATCCTGGATAGACCCTTCGAGCCCAGTCATATTGCAACTGCGTTATCACGAACGTTCTTTAATAATTTGTACAACAAAAATAAGTGACAATATTGGCAATATTGCGATTTGGGACAATTTTTATGTTTACGCCATGTTTTTGAAACAAGTTACTTGATACTGCCATCAGGGCGCTTGTTTTGGAGCACCGTTATTCCTACTGGTTCTCCGATAAGGCCGGCGTCGTCAGGAAACCCGATTTTAATAGTTGTCTGATATTCAATGAAAAGCTCGTATTGACCTTCTCCAGAGGTCAAACTTGAGGCCAACTCAAAAGTGTGGATTTCATCCGCTTCTTCGTACGATTGACCGGTAATCACCACCTCCATATTGTCCGATTTCTGAGTCAGCTGCGAAATATAATATGTGTGTACATGCATGTACAAAGAATTCAAAAATATAGCAAGATAAAAGTTATAATGACGTGACCTTGACCTATATTTTGACCTTTGACCTACCTTAAACGAAATAATTTCCAGGTCTTTACCTCGATGCAACGATAGTTTGTCAGTGGATTCGTGAACATCGAGGAGAATGGTAACAGTTCCAGGGGCGGTGTATTGAGACCACTTTGTCCCTTCTGTGAAAACCGGTCGAACGAAAAGGTCATAGTGTTGTGGGGTCACCGTGAGAGGAAGCGGTTTTGAGGTGAGATTGCCGTTTCTTCCGAAGTTCCTTGGCCGTTTCCTAACATAGCTCAAGTCGTTGTCTGTCTCCCAAGCTGGTGGTTTTAAACCAAGACCTGAGACCTCTGGTTCTTCGTCTTGATGACGGTCGGTTTTGGGTTTAACGGATTTCCCCGTTTTAATGCCTCGGCCCGCCTTTGGTTGACCTTGACCTTTTTTGCAGGGCAAGAAATTTTTGTTTGACTTCGTACATGACGGCGACTCTCCATCTTCTGTTTTTAAAAAAAAAATTGGATACATTTTTTAGCTTAGCAGGTTTATACAAAATTTTGAAGAAAAATTAGGATTGTTACGGCAAGGCTGCAGTCGAAACCATCCGCATTTGACAGAACCAACGTTGAAATCCTTCCGTCGTTTGAGGGGCTTTTGAAGAATTTCCGTCTTTTCAAATTCATCCTTTTCCGTGCAAATTGAGTGAGCCAAATTTGAGTGGATTTTCACAGTGCTGCGACCTGCGGCTTCGGCATCTGAAACAAAATGTTAGAGTGCATTCTTCGAAATTTCAAGTTTTCAAAATTTGGAGAAAAATAGAGCCTGGTTTTTCAACAGGCCGTTAACATTTTTACACTAACTTTGAGAACTAAGGATGGAAAGGCAGGATATGAAAAGAAGGTAATACAATGGCCATCTTTCGGAAGCCATTTAAATTCAAAAATGGTAATATTCTTGAAATAGTTATTTAAACAAATTGTTGAAATGGCAAGTCCGATTCATTGTCCGCAATGAAACTTTGTTATGTAGACAATAATGACCAATTAGTACAGGCTAAATTGCATTGACTTGAGGAATATCCAACTGAAAGAGTCGATAAAAGCTCAACTCGCCATTTACACGACGACAGACAAACAAAGGGTAGAAACAACAATACATAGAGAAGGAGACAAAAATTGCTCTCAAGCTAGGCTCAAATGGTCCACGTTGTATGTTTGACATCTCAATGAATGCTTCTAAAGGAATGCCTTAAAGAAAAACCTTAAAGTTGATGTCCATGTCTCAAAGTTTTCTACTGGATTTTTTTTCATTGAGTTGTTGTTAAAGCTTTGGAAAGATTTCTTGTTGTTTATCCCCAGAATGATAAGATTCTAATAAGAATCTTTTCATAAAAATTTCGTCGAAATCTCACGAGATAATTTAAAAAGATATTTTTCTAAGCGCGGTGCAAAAAATCCCTTGCAAACGAGCGAGAGAGTGCGCAAACTGGAGAACTGCTACATGGAATTAATTAACAAATGAAGGACTGAAAATCATATAATCTTTATTGGGCAAAAAATATAGATGATTTTAAAGTTGGCTGTACATTTGAACCAGAATTGAAACTTCACTACTCTCCCATTGACCATGGACCCCATCAGACTTCCCTTCTAATTTCAACAATGACCTTTCTGACCTTTGAGGGCAAGTCAAATAACGACACCCGGCTAACTCAGGTAGACACCGGGTTTCAAGTTAAGGGACTAATGACGCGAGAATTGCAGAACTTTCAATTAAGTTATCCATCAGACTTCTTTATGACTGCTTACACTCCCGCCTTTTACTTTATCACGGTGGATAATGTGACCCAGGTCAAAACAACCTTTGACATTTATCTTATCCGTTTTGAAACCTCCGCCTGGATTTTGATTGGCTTAACCTTGGTCTGCTGCTCACTTTTGTTTTCTACCGTTATTTCAACTTTTATCCTCTCGAAAAGATTTCCCAGTTTGACCCTTCGGATTTTGATGTGGTTGTGGCCACCGTGGGTTGATCAGTGTGACCCAAATTGTCCAGGATTGGCGTCAATTAAAAATCTACCAGCAAAAAGGCTGCTGAAACGAATTACCAAATTTTTCTTTTTATTCTGGCTGCTGATGGCGATCGTTTTGGTGAATGCTTATAAAGGAATCATCAAGTCAGATTTTCTCGTGGCCTTTCAATACGAGACCAACTGGAAAAATATTCAAGACATGAAAGAAATTTCTTTTACCGTTCCATTCAACGCGACTGAATATAGGCATTGGTTTTCTAAAGACCAATTTATGCCGGATTTCTTGTTGGTTATCACGATATTAAGCTTTGAGTGTTTGGAGCATAAAGAATATTCCGGGTGCCTATTAAGCACGGCATTATGGACCTTTTACGAGACTTTTACCCATTCCTTACTCGAAGAGTTCTCAATAAGGAAATATGGTTACATCATCAATATCACCCGACCAAAGTGCTGCATAACAAACCCGCAGGAAACACTTGAAGACAATGACGATGCATCAAAATAGGTGTCTATATGGCAGGAGTCAAAATCTGCATTGCTGGTTGTCGCGGGTTATTTTGAGTAGGTACTATTGGAAAATAGCGCAATTCTTTATGCGCAAAAATAAGGATTTGAAACTTGTCCATAATTATGGAAAGACTGAAGAAAATTACTTGGGTTTGCCTCAAGGATTTCTGATCAACAATGTGGCGAACTGTCCCATGGGAACAAAGAAATGTATCGACTACATCTGCTGTCAATCGGATGAGAATGCTCCAAAGTTCGGGCATTTACAACTTGTGGGGAAAGTGGGACAAAATCCAGTGGCCCTCAGAAAAAACCCAGCTGTTGAAACAATGTCAAGCGCTGTACTTAAAAAAGAATGACGAACGTTTTGGTGACCTGTGGCAGCCAGATTATGTAGAAGATGACAATGAAGAAGGTCGTCATGTTCGACCACTATCCTTCCAGGAGTCGGACATTTATCTTGTCTTCTACGGATTCTTGTTTTGTGTGGCCGTGGCCTTTGGAGTTTTCTGTATCGAGTTGATATTTAGATTTTGGAAAGATAATATGTTTTTTACCATAGAAATGCCAAGGTTTTTCATGATGTTTGAGGTCTTTTGTTTAATTGTCCGGCGTTGTCACAGATAAATTCAAGAAGTAGCCAGAAGTATTAATTTTTATTTATTTACCTTTATTGTACCACCAAAATCCAAAATCAAATATTTTCTTTCGATAAAAACCTGATGGTACTATATTTATCTTCTTTTCCGCCTTCCCTGGTACTCTCTGTCAACAAAAGCAAAGTCCAAACATTTTTGGAAATACTTACTTACTTTTCTCTGTTAACAATGATTGAACATTAATTGAATTCCTTTATTTATAAATTAGGGCTGCGATTTTGGCTACCTTTATAGAGCACAACGTGAAGTAAATGTCGCGGTAACCGAATAGCCAATCCCGTAACCCTCATTTTTGTAAAGGTAAAAAGCTGTAACTGTTAGTAAGGAAGGAAGTTTATTTATACATAAATATTAAACTATTTTGATTCCATTTCCAAACCCAAGAAAGATTAGGCTTCCTTGGCAGTGAGGGGAAGATTCAAAATATTATGTAAGTAAGTACATCGTCATCATTCATCATTCTTCATTCAGACTGTGAACTGTGAACCTTAGGAATTAGAAATTCTGTTTTAAACGGACACGTTTTAATTTAATTGTCAGTTCTAAGTTTTTCCATTTTCATCGTTATCAGAAATCAGAATATTAAAAATTGTTAAGGCCTCCACCCATGGAATTTTAGCATCATTTCCATATTACACAGGTATTCGTACCTATTGTGAGTTTTGAGTCGTTAATCGTTAAGTTTTAGATTGATTCTGACCGTGAGTTTAGAAGTTTGAAAAGATACTCAAGTAAGTAAGCAAGAATTAAGTATTAAGTACACAGCATAGTTCATTGTGCAATAATTTTTATCGTCGAGTTTGTATACAATTGATTTTAGTTTTTGTTTGCTTAGCCTGGATACACTTAAGTTACAAGCTTTTAGCTTATTGTTATCAAAAGAACCTGAAACCTCAAGGGCTGGAAAGAACGATTCGATTTTAATATAACCTGATTGGCATAATTTCCATGTCATCAACAACAACAACAATGGATACTCGTCAACCCGTCACTAAGGATAAGAGGAAGAGGGCAAATATTGATGTAAGTTAACATTTTTGTCTATGAACTTTAATTTTCTTTCTATTTAAGTTTTGAAATTTGAAATGCTCTTTGTAGAAATTTATCACGTTAAACTTTATAATTTTGTGCAAGTACATAAGTAGGTACCCACATTTTTGTGCTCTTTTATTTTGTTTATATCCGGTGGTTTTGTTTTCAAAGTAAATTTTACTTAAACCGATTCAAATTCGGGGTTGATTTTTGTTTCTTAAACAAATTCAAATACTTCTTTGTTTTACTGACTGAAGGTTATAACTCAAGCCTAAAAGTATGCTTAATCCCTATTTTTATAAGCATTACAGGTAAATTAATTTGATATTGTTGATTTTATAGGTTAATTCGGTTCAAACTCATAGTATGGAGACTAGGAGCAAAGCCCGAAATGCCCGGAATAAGCGTCGGAAGCAAGAGACGGACCCTCTTAAAATGGGACATGTAAGTATTTTATTTTTGATGGCAATTTATTACGTTTTAGCATTCTAAATACAGAACCGTATGTAACTTATGATCATAATTAAATAACCCAAAATAGCCAGTTTATTAAGTACATACGGTTGATTGTCAGTTGGGGTAAAGGGTCACAATGTAAATAGTAAAATGTATACCTAAATAATTAAGGATTTTAAATATGCAACTGTATTGACTGTATTTTGTGCTTGTAGATTCTTGAGCATATATTTTCCTTTCTGGATGCGGACTCTATCAAAGCCGCTCGTCAAGTAAATCCATTGTGGAGTATTGAAGGAGCCAAAAGCCTCATTACCAAATGTTATGTCATGATCCCATGGGATGTCAAAACTGAAGAATCGTCAACAAGTTCCACAACGATGGACAAGTTTCAACTCTTTCTATCACACAAAGCAAAGGATTTCCCGCTCATTCCAAAAATCATTGTTGAAGTGGTTTGTGATTTGGAAATTTGGATATCATTGGGAGTTCTTGGACAGCAAGTGAAATCACTCAAGTTAAATAATATTGGTAAGGAGGCCGAGTTGTTGCAGAACCTTTTGGATCTCTTGCCGAATCTCAAGTACTTGAAGTTTGGAGAAAATACTCTTTACGAGAACAGAAGAGCCATCATCAAAGTTATCATCTCTGCAATGTCAAAGAAAGAGAAGGATGAAAGATCTATTACTATTTCACCCATGGCTTTAGGACCAAATAATGAGGAGGAATTGAAGGAGATGGAGAAGTTGGCAAATTGCAAGAATGTCATATTTGAAAAATTGTCTTTACATTTTTACAATATTAATGCTTCAAACTTTGAGATGCGAATCACCAACGCTATGAGCAAGATTCTATCAACCAGCCAAAATGTCCTCAAGAAGTTGTCCTTGTACAGTTGTTCATTTTATCTATCTCTCATCGAGTTTCCCTGCTTGCCCGCACTCATCCATATTGATTTGCATTTCGGCGGAAATTTTTCTGATATATCATATCCTCACTGCAAATTCTCTCCTTCCTTCCGGTTTGCTGAGAAAGTCCCAAATCTTCAGGAAATTAGTACAGATTATGTAAGATTCACTTCAGCGAACACGGAAATTTTAAAAAATCTCCTGGAAAACGCTGGAACAGCTCCCGCAGTCAAGCGTGTAAATTGTTCCGGTAAATACGCGGATTGTGCTGTTGATGCTCTCTTCAAAGCATTTCCAAATACCGAAGACTTGCAAGTTTGTTTAAATGCTTCCTCGGTTGCCAAATTCCGGTCTCTTTGGACAAATGGAAAAAACTTGAAAAAGCTGGCATTGAACATCGACCTGCTTCCATTAATGAGTGTTCCTGACTTGGACTTTATTTTCACTGGATTTGATGCTCCGACCGTAAACAAGATCAAGGAGACACCAAACTTGGACCCTTATACATTGAAGAAGTTGCAAAAGTTGAGAGTCAACCCATCCATTTCTAATCTCAAAGGTGAGTTTTGTCAAAATTATGGATTTACATATATTTACATGTATTTTTATGATTAGATAGATGCAGCAATCACATTGAAATTGAGATAATTCTAAAACAGCGAAATACTTTGCATTTTTTATTATAGAATTGGAGCATCTTTCGATTCATTGTTCTGATATTTGTGTAATGAATATGCCAAAAAGGATGCTCGCCGTTGCCGCAAAATATGAGATCAGTCAACTTTCAAAGAACCCCCAGATTTCCATTATTTGTGAACATACTCACGGTAGATAAAGAATATCTCATTTATAATAGTTCTTTTAAAATTAATGAATAAGATTTTTGGTGTTTAATCTCATCTTAAATGGTTTGTACTCAAATATTAAGTATTAATGACTTGACAATGTTTTTCGGTTTATAGGTCTTCAAGATGCCTTTGAAGAAGTTTCTAAACTTCCCAACTTCAGCGTGCAGTTTGAGAATGCCTTGGATTTAGGTGTTATAAGACATCTTGTCACTCATTTTGTTGGTGTTTTGGATAGAGATAGCGATAGTGATTGAATGGAAGTAAGGAGTTTGAATTTCCACCCATTTAATTTTATTTTTCGCTTTCTTAATGTTTAAATGATAATTTAAGATTTAAGTGATTATTCAGATACTGTTTGTAATTTAAATTTATTAATTTTTTTGTCTCAAATGAATTCGATAGCTCTTATTTTATTTGGTGGATATTTTGTCTTCAAATTATCAAAACTACAAAAGAATTTACATGCAATAATCAATTTTCTTGTTTCAATTTAATAACTTTAGTTTTGGGGTTTGGTTTTTATTACCTTATAATTTTCTCTTTTTGGATAATAATAATTGCGGAATAACTTGTTTGTATTACAATTTTTATTTTGAGTAATAAATTTATTTTATCTTAATATTTGTAACTAGACGTAGAACGAACAATTTTGTGTCGCATTTCAAAATTTTAGTGTGTAGATTTCATGACCTCCATATCATTTAATTTACGTGTTTTAAAAATTTGTCAGCAGACGTTTGGTTATTCAGCGCTTAGAAAATTTGAGGATGTGTCTACAACTTTGACGGTTGCGGTTTCGGTTATTTCTCTAGAGTTCCACGTAAAGTAAATGGTGCGGTAGCCGAATAGCCGTTAAAGTTGAAGACAAATCCTACTTTTCTTTCAAAAACAAAGTCCAAGCTCAAAATGTTGGGAAGCTCCGTGCCAAAAAAATAGGTAATTTGCTGGGGGTCAAAATTCGACAATTCTGATAAGATATCCGGAAAGAGCATGGAAAACTAGTACAAGAATGTAATTTTATTTTTAAAAAAATGTCCCCTTGAAAGGTGTAGGGTGGACTTCAAATTCCCTTTGTAGATCTCGCCCATTTTTTGTAGGTCGCATTTTTTTACTTTTTCAAATATTTCTTTCGGATTTGATATTTACATCAAATTTAGGAGGGGAAGTGATTTTTTGAATTTATTCCCTGTATTTTCAACTTAATTTTTTTATAAATTGGCAAAATTTTCATGCACATCGTTTCCATAACAATTACAATCTTCTGAGTCCTTGTACACTCTAGAGTGTGGATGGACTATATTGAGAATATTGTGTTGTGTATAAGTATTGTGACTGTCAAATGAGAGTGAGAGTGACAGACAATTGCTGCGCTGTTTCAACTTGAGCCTTGAGCCTTGAGAAAAAATCAATCCTCAATTTTTCCATTGATGTTTTTTCTCGTACATTTTTGCCTCAGGGCATTCTGATTTGTGTTTTGTATCTTGTATACATACTTGCGTGCGAATCTCAAATTAAAAATTCATGAATTCTCTGCACGTCGTCGCTATGCTCCTCCTGACAAGTCGAGTGTGTTTGCTTATGTACGTACAAAATGATACACGAAATATTGTTTTCTATAGTTAATATTTAACTACAATAGTAAGTCTTGATGGCGAGAAACGAAAGGATTTGCAAAGTCTAACAAGGGCACGTCCAACTTATATGCTGTCATAATGCAAAAACCAAAGCCAAAAACACAGTCACAGATTGACAGGCCGTGGGGCAGCATCACTCATCGCCTATCATCCATTTCTTTGTACGTATTTATAGCTTACCGTCAGATAGCTTGGAGCATCTCTCTTGTTTTGTACAAGGAAACGCGTTGAGTATTTTTAGTGAAAAAAAAACTACTTTCATCATTTTTCTACAATTTGTGAACATTGTGTCCGTAGTTTGTGCTCACTCTCGATTCTAAAGAGAAAATGAAAATAAAATTATCCCTGGGACATTGCCTTGGTCTCTTACTGACTCTTTCAATATGTACAACAATCGGAGATGAAGGGACGTACCGGGTGAATTTGGACTGGAAAAGTGCGTCCGTCCCAGATCGAGGGCCAGTCGCCAGCGTTGCCTGGGTTCCTCCGACCCTCTCAACCCCGACCTTGGGATCGGAAGAGACGGCTGTTTCAAATGGCGGAGGAGGACGGGTCGTTTTGTTTCAACGAGCGGAGCGGCGGTTGAGTAAGGATGCCATTGGTAAATCTTACTCTTTGTCTGTGGGAAATGGAGAGAATATCCAAGCCATCAACTCAAGCACCATTTACATTGTGGATGCGACAACGGGAAAAATTCTGTTAGACTGGGGCCAGGACTTGTGAGTTTAAAAAAAACAACCTTCTATTGTCAATATTTTATGCGCTACTTTCCCTGTGAAAAAAATTTTACCCAATTTCATAAAAATTGGATGAGATTTGTAAATATCGGTAAAGTTTGCTTATTTTTACAGTAATTCATAAAAATGTTATGAAAATTGATTGAAACCGATGGGATTTTTACACAAACTCGTGTTAAACCGCCATGAGACTATTTTCTCTGGGTTTGCTCTGTTTTTCAACGACGAGGGGTTACTACCCTTAGAAAAAAGACTTGTCAAAACATCTCATTAAATTTTGACACGATTTCGGTCCTAAATCTTATAAATTTTGTTCAACTTTGCATTAGATTTTGAGAAAATATCATGAAAATTTCACCAAAATTGTCAATTTCATCAAATTTTCATGGGATTCAGTAAGATGTTTTTCTTAGGATACGTACAAAAGTGCTAAATTATAACAATATCAACAACATGTATGATTTAATGTATTTTTTGCAAATCCTTTGTAGATTTTTCATGCCTCACGGTCTAACGGTCGCAGACAACGGCGACGTTTTCACCACTGACGTTATACTCCATCAAGTATTTAAGGTACCTAACACAAAAAAGAAAGTCATAGGCACGTTTTTTTCATACTTTTAGTTTTGTATAAATTTCCTTGATTTTTTTAAATATAACAGTTCTCAGCAGGTTCAAAAATACCGACATTAGTGTTGGGAACGAGATTGGAACAGGGGAAAGACGACCAGCATTTTTGTGGACCCACCGCAGTTGCAGTTCTGTCCAATGGGGATTTCTTCGTCTCTGACGGCTACTGTAACTCCCGAATCATCAAATTCAACAGCGACGGACAAATACTCTGGCAAATTGGAACGACGGAGACACCACCTGCGTTTCAGTCATCTCACGGGGTCAAAGCTTCAAGTGACCATTTCAGCAACTCCAGTCACTCAAAACTTTCTCCAGATTCCTTCAATATCGTCCATGACTTGGCCTTAGCAGAAGATCAAGACCTACTTTGCGCCGCGGACCGGGAAAACGGCCGAATCCCGTGTTTCAGAGCCTCCAGTGGAGCACCCGTCTTCACCATTGAGGCACCCGAGTTTGGCGGTCGGGTTTTCAGCATTGCTTACTCTCCTGTTGATGGTACGATTTTATTGCCGTTTTTTGAACCACAAAATTAGGTCAGGGGTCAGGTCAAGTTCATTTTTGTAGCTCATTTGTTTTTTACCTTGTTTTATTTCTTTGTACATATATGAAGGAGGAATAATTTTTGCAATCAACGCTCCCACCGGAATGGCCGGATCCAAAGTTCAAGTATTTGTGATTCCACTGAGTACAAAGAAAGTTTCAGCTGTATTTAGCCCACCATGCAATCGACTAAAATTGGGACATGGAATCTCAGTGACGGAGGATGGCAGCACAGTCTTTATCTCAACTATTGCTCCACCCGGGGAAGTCTGGAAATTCCAGAAATCTGAGAGCCCCGAGACAGAGCAGAGTTTGGCACGCGGGAGATTGGTGACAAGTGAAGAGAGCCTTTGTGAGGAAAAAGAGGATGGGACAAATGGAGCCTCGTCAATAATTTCCTCGTCCTTCGCGGGCATTCTGTTGTCAACTATTTTTACTTTGAGGGTTCTTTTATCGCAGTAGTTTTGTCTTTTGTAATCGCCCTTGAAAAATCTTGGCAGTCTGTGACTTTTTCAATGAATTAATAAGCCCTTTAAGTTAAGTTTTTTGTAGTATCTGTAAAAATCTCAAAACAAGGATGTAAAACAACCATTTTATTTTATAAATAAAGAATTTATAGAAAAGTTACAAAAATTAAAGAATTTTCAACGAAGTACAAGTTTGGAAAATGTCGATGGCAAGTAAACGGTAAAAAATGTGAAGCTGTTAAAGGCTATATAATATGAAAATCAGTGTGATTCTGGGATAATTGATGTCACTACTGTAGATTCAGGCTAGAATATCGTGTCAAAAAAGGTTTAATAAAATTCATTTCTATCTCATTTCATTTATGTACATACTTAGGTTTTATGTGTGCCGTAAGATCAAATAATTCTGTCGCAATATGTATATGAGTCAAGGAAAATTCAAGTCGCGCGAAACAAAAAACTCATGAGTACATACTACATATGTACATATAATGCATATATATGTACTCATGAGTTTTTTGTTTCGCGCGACTTGAATTTTCCTTGACTCATAATATACATATTGCGACAGAATTATTTGATCTTACGGTACATGCGTTTAGTCTGATTTGGCTTTGAATTTCAAGAGCAATAATAATGAAAAGATTACAGTAACTTTTGTTAAAAATACAGGGCGTTTTTCATTTGTCATAACCATTTAAAAAAATTAAATTCCGTCTTTTATTAAATGCTTTTTGTATTCACAGAGATCACTTGACTGCATAGTTACCGATAATTTTTTTAATTACCGCACCGTTTCTGTTCCGTTTTTGAAAAATTGGTGCTATGTGGATCCCGAAATGCATAGATCCCGACAGGACTACATAAGTACATACATCTTAATTTGACAATCACATTATATTTATATTCATAGTTGTGGGCTATAAAGAAGAGATTGAAATTTTGTTATAATTTATAATTTTTATAGTTTTGAAATATTTCACCAAAATCTTACATATTACAGTGTCATAAAAATCGATAAGGTTTTTGACAAAAATCGTGTCAAAATTTCAATAGATTTGACTGCCGTCATTCAAGGGGTAGTGACCACTGCGTAAGGCATTATGCGTGAACTGCAGATCTCGCAGCACAGCAGGGTAAAAATATTTAAGGACATTTCCCAAACTTTCATCGGAGAGCCGGAGGCGCCAAAAAATATGAGCTTGGTGACCGAAGTTTTCTCTTTTGGCCAAATTAGTTGGTCCCAAACGTTTGGTCACAAAGTAGGTCTCAAACTGTAGCTTTTCTATTTTAAGGTCCATAAAGGGAGTCAAATCTAGTTGGGGTAAATTAAAGGCGCAGTAACTTCCAGTGTAGCGGAGTTCCAGGGTCTCATCTAGAGCGAGATGATTGACCACGCGCTGTTGCTGAAAAACATTGTCCAGGGTCTCTTGAGTCACAATTATTTTGAATTCAAAATCATATTGTCGCTAGATGCTAGATTGACTAATTTTTTCGGACTCAAAATAGCAGATCCAATTTTCTCCGCTTCGGGGCACACCAAACCTGTAATCAAAATTTCAAAGGGTTCAGCATTCAAAAATCTGTCAAAAAATCTCATTTTTTGTTCCTTTCTTTTTTTTGTTCCTGATAATTACAATAATTGCAGGAATCAACTAATTAATTACAATTAAATTTTTTATGCTACCCAAAAAGTTGCAGCGATATTGACAAAATGTGGAAATAGCAGAGAGTAAGCCTAAAATCTACCGAAACGGAAGGCATGAGCCAACCATCGAAGCTTTATGTGGTTTAAGGACAGATGGCGGTACCATCACTCGAGGCGAGCAGAGGCAAAAAGGAGGCGATAAGAGCCACTCAAAAAGCCCTGCAAATTACTCGTCATTTTCATTCCGTGTTTAGTACTTGGTTAAATGAGATGATTTTAAGAATATCTAAACTGTGTGCAAACAATTATTTTTTAAAAATGAGTAGTTTTAAGATAATTCGTAGTGCCTCTTGTCGCCTCGAGGGCCGGTGACTACATGATCATTAAAAAGCGGAGCTCCGGACAAAAAGTAGATGTTTATCGCGGCTTGGACGAGTACAAGCGGGGATTCTGAAACCTGGACAAAAAATTTTGAATCGGATTGAAAAACGTTCACGACCTCATAAAAAACCACGATCAGGAGTTGAGAATCAAAACTTGTGAGATTTTGAAGGTGCCCACGCTTATGCAAAATATTCACATTTTTACGTCTTTGACTTGTTGGACGACTATGAACTGAAACTTGGCGGGAATTACAGAACTGCGGGGGGCCGCATGACCCAATTCTTTGGGGGGGGGGGCGCTTAATGGAAATTCACCGCCAAAGACAAGGACAACAAGCTATCATCGCAACCCGATTGTAGAAGGGAGCAAAGAGTAGTTTATCCGCCGGTGTATACAATATAGAAGTCGAATTGTCAAGTTTTTCCCGTACAAAAATAATTGTAACCATTTTAGCTGAAACTTTCTGCCGAAAATTCGCCCATTATTTGGCAGAAATCTTCAGAATTCTGTTAGGAATTTCCTGTTAGTTGAAAGAATTCTGCGGATTTCGGCAGAATTCTGTTACTTTTCGGCCGAAAAACTCGGGTAAGTTTTTAGTGGTTCGAATTCCCAACAGAATTCGGCGGGAAATTTTTGTACGGGTTATGTTGTCAATTTTACGGATTTTGGCCGAAAATTGCCGATTTTTTAGGTTTTAAACGAAAATTGTCGATTTCATAGGCTTTAACCAAAAATTGTCTAGTTGCTCATGAGGCATGACCCCGACCGAACTCGAGCATTTTCAGTCATGGTCACGGGCCCAACGTGGCCAATTTCGGCCATGGCGGGAAGTTCCGACCTGTGGATATCCTTGCAAGGCGCCAAAATTCAAGTTATGAAAAATTTGAATTTTCGCCACATCATTTTTTTTTCGGTTTTTCGGGTTTTTTCAAAGACGGTTTATCCGAACATTCCCTTTTCCAAACTCTGTCAAGAACTTTTGTCAAAGTTCTTGAAGTGGACACACGAGCCTCAGTACTCGAGGGTCCGTTCGGACCAATCTCCTGACTCTAGGTACTATTTGAAAGTTTGGAAATGGGTCAGTGTGCTCAAAGTTTCCAAATAATTGGCAGCTGACAACGATAACGACTATGACTGTCACAAAATCGGTTCCAAGCAGTTCCAAAAATCACTTTTACATACTTTTAAAGCATATTATGTACATATATATATAGAACTGATGAGTGACAAACAATGACAGATTCACTCCATTTATGTAATAGCTTATACTATTATGTACTCTTCATGTAAGTTAGAGGTGCCATTTCGATTTTTAACGCATAATTTAACGCCCTGAGGAAAAAACCCCATAAGATTCTATAGGCTGGTCACGTAATTTGATTCTCCACCAAAATTCTATAGAAATTCCATGAAATTTGAATGGTCGACCATCAAAGTTCATGGACATTCTATAGAATTGAATGGGAATTTGGACGAAATATGACATTCGTTTCTGAAGGAACAATTTGTGGTCGGCTTCCCTGAGGCAATTACCTCAGGGTAATTATACAACTTCGACCGGGAGACCGACGCTTTGACGCGGGCACGGTCGACCGGTGATAATCCAAGCAGTTTCGACATCGAAGTAAATAGAACGGACAAATCCTCTGAATCTTCCCAAAGACAAAACCAAATAAAGGTTATTCGAAATAATTCCCTATTTGTTCCCCCCTTTTTTCCATTTCCACTTTCCATTCCATTTTTTACCTTTATCGAAATCTGGCCAATTTTTTTGCACCCGCAGCATCGCCCCCTGCCCCTACGTGGATGACCACCACAACAATAATGCCTGCTCCATTTCTGGCATTGGTCACTGCTCGAGGCGAAGCCGATCCCGGAAGCTTGACCTCAACGACTTGAAACAAATTTCCGTGGAGGTTGGGTGGCGATCAACACGTGGCCACCTGGGTCACCGCCCGCTATTTCAACTGGACTCAGCTTCTCCTCCTAAACAGATCAATTGGAGTTTTTCCCTCCGGCGGAAAGTCAGCGGCGGGAAGACAATTGCGAATGTGAGTGGAAAAGGGCTCCTCCCGCAACCCTCTCTTATTGCAGTGGAGGTCAGGAAAAAGGTTCACAAAATTCCCGGACTTGACCCGGACCAAGAGGGTGATAGTGCAAACACCCCTCAAACGGACAAACACAATCACCCGGGTTTTACTGGAAACAGTCAAAACTTTGGATAGTCGTTTCTGGGTCGACTTTGGTCGACGGTCGATGGCCGCTTTGACCCGGAAAAAGTGTTGCATGGCCACCCTACATACTGTATACTATATACATATGTCTACATGCATATTGTGCAATTTATCTGAAAAATTGATTTTCCTCGCTTGTAGTACTCAAAAAGCACTTTTTATTGGAGTATTTTCCACTGGTGAAGTCATTTATTTCTGAATTTATGTGTTAAAAACACTTGGCGGAAAATCAATATTGTTGGCACTTGCAAACGAAACTCTGAATCGTATAAACGACGTCAAAAATAAAGATTTGCTAAACTTTTTATCAAGCAAAATTCGCAACCTTTTTAACAACCTCAGTGAATTCAAAGCTTCAATATATAGCCTAGACTGTTTCATTTTTTTATTTACCAAAGTCTAGGAGATCG
>JAQIVE010003557.1:0-16483 GCA_034698285.1 Sminthurinus bimaculatus | reverse complement strand
GTTCTTGAACCAAAGTAGTTGAATATGCAAAAAAGTGAGTATACGCGGAAGATTATGAGTCCCGTGGTTTGACACATTTAATGAAAAGTCGATGGTTCATAAAAGCAAAATTGATGCACGCACGAGTCTGGCTCTGTTTTTATTCACCTTCGACGTTTTTTTACATTCTCAAAAATATTTTGTTGCAAAATCTTGAGTAAAAAACTTTTTTCTGTTTCAGTAGAACAAAATGTCCAACATGTAGATAAAAAATGTCATCAAAATCTTCATTGACTTGTTTGTGGATCATCACTCTAATAACCACTCTCTCGCTATCCCAAACTCTGCACCTTAAGAATTCTTACAGCGATGTAAAAGGCATCAAAACGCAACATGATCGAGCAAATCTTGTAAATCTAAATCCCTTAATACAAGAAATTGTACAATCGAAAGCCCAGCGCTGCGCTTTCCACTTCATCGAATTCGAGGCGATATTCGACTTTTCCACGGTACAGTGGCCTTCAATCTACAGCATTGTTGCTCCTCTTCCGGTGGAACAAGAGTTTAATGAATATGCCACGGATCTTAGCATGCGGAATGTTTTACGACCTCTTAGCCAGATTTCCCAGAGACGAAACACTTTTTGCTTCATCGAATTCATTCTTTTGTCTTCTCGGCATCTCCAAATTCAACTGACGGCGGGCAGTCTCAAGTTCAGAGCGTCAAAAGGCATAGAGTTTAAGCATGAGGAGAGTATCACGAATCTTCGGCTGCTGGTCGTTGAGGAGACGGGATGACCTTTGAAAAGTATCCTGGAAAATATAGATGAGGTCACAGACATCGGTTTGGACCGACAGACCTTTATCTTGTTGTACAAGATGAGCGGAAACAAAAATATTGCTGAAATACAAACGATCTGGTATGTTTGTCTCTATTGCTATTCGGAATCTACTTTTGGACTCAAATTCTCCTATACAAATCCATCAACATCCAATGTCTACAACAAAATGCTAGATACTATTCGACAAGCTGATTTATCGGTAAGAGTCCAGATTGGGATCCTGGTTCCAAGAAGTTCTGGAGCAAGAGCTAATTTTTGGGCATTGTGGGATAAAGTTCCAAAGAATCCAAACAAACTGTTTCAAGGAGACTTTTACACGCCCTTTGATCGGAAAAACGCCGCAAGTTTACAAAAGACGAGAGACTTCTTCATCATATCCCAAATGAATATTACTATCGTTGAACGACTTACAGGCCGTGAACATGATCATACTTTTGGACCCTTTTTCCGGGGCCACAAACCTCTAGGGAACATTTACATCAGGTACTCAAACGACTTTGCCGGGGATTATCATCGAAAGATTTTTCTTGTTGGTGAAGCGACCTTTACTTTGATCACGTCTGATCTGGTACACCAAGAATTTTCTTCCGTTGACATTTATCTGACCCCATTTCAGGGTAAAATTTGGCATCTTTTAGTTGCTTCAGCAGTCTCCACGGCCATCTTTATCATCCTATTAAAATTCTTCATAGAGCTTCCTGAAGATGACTTTGACCTTGGTCATCCAAAGATTGGAGGAACCGTAGAAAAGGTTAAAGGAGTGTTTAAAAAGGTCGTTGCTTTTATCTTAGACGTATTTTTTTGGCTGCTCCGACTTTTGGTGGAGGACACCGAGGATGTAAGTCCGATTCCGGTGGATCAAAATGTGCCCTCTGATCTTCAGTATGGATGGATCCGTTTTTGTCGGATAATTTTGGCCGGTTGGTTGCTCAGTGGGATTGTTTTAACGAATGGATATCGAGGAATCATCAAGTCTACCTACACGCTGCCCTTCCCCTATGAAACTCAATGGATATCCATCCAGGATTTTATCCGATTCTTTCAGGACAATGCTATGGGCGTTAAAGAACGACAGAACAAGGACAGCGTAGAAATGGTGCCCGGGAAAAAATCAAACTTTTCAATATACTTTGTGCTGCCGGATTTTAGTTGCCGGAAGGAATCCAATGAACCCTGGACATCTTTTACGTCCGATGCTTTGGAACGAACAAGCACGTCATATGCGTTAGAAGCGCCCTATTTTCGTCGAAGACATGTAAATTTCTTCCATCAAGTCCGGCGGGAATGTTTTGCACGATGCTCTTCGGACAGCCTTGGTGCTAATTTTTCCGAGTTCAACTGTCTTAAATTTGCATCGTGTCGAGAGTATGTCCGATACATTGTCCTGCTTGAGAACACGAGGATGACCTACCTGTATGGCCTGCCCCGGCTCATCCAAAATGAGCTCAGCTCTAAAGATCCCTCCATTTTCATCACACCGACCCACGAATTTTACCCTTATTGGGCAATATTTGTGTTGGAAATGAAGAGTAACAAGTCTGTGAGCACGTTTTCAAACAACAAAAAGAAGAAAATGATGGACCAATCTTTAGTTAATCTGCGCTGGGTGGTTATCCACCTAATAAATATACGAATAAGTAAACAGGATTTTCGTAGGATGTCGGTCAAAATGGACCAACTATTGACCTACGGAATCCATCAATTTTGGTTGAAGTGGGAGGACATACAATTCGGCAACAGGATAATAAGAATGCTGCAGAGGGAGGACGAAAAGAAGCTGTTCAAACCGTTGGCCTTCACGGACTCGGACGTTCATCTAAGCTTTCACGTCTATTTGGGCTTGATCTTGTGCAGCGCCCTCTGTTTGATGACTGAGCTAATTTGGAGTCTAATGAAAAGGGGCATGTGGAGAGTCAAAAGCTTTGTCTACAGTCTTTGTTAGCAACCAAGTTTGAAATCGCGAGATTTTATTACCTGAATTTACTAATCGTTTAGCTATACATACAGTAAATATTGTGACTTAATTTTCTAGCTAGATTTTAAGCGACGTCAATTCAAAAGCTGATGATAAAGTTGATGGTGAGCGAAGAAACGAGCATAACGATAGTAAGGGCCATGCTTTTTCTCACAGGATAAACGGACCCAATTCTTAGGTACAGGGGCGTTAAAGGGGCAAAGTACCGTTTCGAATTGACGCCCAAACCTGATCTCCAAGACTTTAAATAATTGGTTGAGTTCTCATGGATTTTCGCTGTAATAGGGTACAATCGGAGTTCGACCAGTCCCCAGAAGAGCAGACAGAATACGTAGATGAAAACTGAGTTTGGTGTGAGAAGATGGTGGAACTTGACCAGGATTGCTAGACTCACGACTTGCTGCAGGATGTTGCACATTTTGAAAAAAGGCCAAAAGGAGTGCGAAAGCATCTGGTCCATCCGCTTGTTAAGTAGTTGAAAAATTTTGTAGTGGAGGATAGCCCTGGTGGTTTTTGCGTAGCCCGTGGCCACGTTGGCGACCATTTGGATTCGTCGGACTTTGTCGTGCTTTTTCAGTTCGTCCAGGGTCTGCGGTCTTTTGGTGTTTTCCAGGCTAAAATTTCAGAACAAAACGGTATTTTTCTTATAGGGATTAAGGAAGTGTCCGACAATTTAATTATCTTGGATCATCTATTTCTATGGTTTTGTTAATTGTAAATTCAAAAATTGTGGGAAAGGAATAAAATTTTAAGCAAAATTTTTAGTGAAACTGGCAAAAATTCACCTACCAAAATTGGTAAGTATTTTTGAAAATTTGACATACTTTTCATAAAAAGATCAAAATTGCGAAAAGTTTCTAAATTTTGTGAAATTTTGGGAAAAAAGCAAAAAATCAGAGCAAAGACAAATAATTTTGAAAATTATAGCCGGAATTTGGAAATTTGTAGAACGGTTTAAAAATTTGAGCAAATATTTTGAAAATTCTGGAATATTTTTCAAATGGGGCTCGACGTTTGAAAATCGTGCATCGTTTGGCGAAATTTTGAATATTCTTTAAAGTACCAGAAAATTAAGCCAAAATTTTGAATATTCGACAAAAATTTAGAAAATCATGCAAAAAGTTGGAAAACTATTCAGAATTCTGTAAAATAAGGTATAACTAAAGGACGATTGTACAATTTTTTTTAAGTTAGCATGATATTCATAATTTTTTTAAATTGCTCTTACTTTGCCAAAGTTTTGAGCCAATAGTTGGCAATGTTCAAGTATAGAAAGAGAAGGTACAAGTAAAAGTAGCAGGTCCAACAGAGGGAAAAAAGTGCATAATATTGCCACAGAGCTCCCATCATCAATACCCACCAAGGATTGTCCTTCGGATACCCCGGGAAATGTGGATAAGGATACCGTCGCTCGTTTGGCTTTAATAGGTACAGCATCGAGTAGTTGAAACCGGAACTTATTGTGTTGAATAAACTGGCTCCAATTGCTATAAACCACTTGTCCGGTCCTAATTTTTTAGTGGTGTCCGTCTTCACATCGGAACCATCTGTATGTACATACACATCCAAAAGTTAAAAAATATTTTATTCGAAGCATCGACAACATTTTATTTTGATTTTAACCTTACTTTCCAAGATGACATCCAACTTGAGAATTTCGGACCACAGACGAGCAAACTCTCCTCTATTTTGACTGATCGTCATCTGGAGGACGCTGACAAAGCCAAATACATAAGAAAAAATGATATCCAACCCCAAGTTGGCCACCGTTCGGTCCCCGTCCAGAATCCCACGGACAAAGACTTGAGCCAAGTATATCGAGTTGAAGACATTCCAGCAGATAATCAGATAGAAAAAAAGTAGGCGAAAAATATTTTTCGTTGGTTTCAGGTAGTGAAATCCTTGGGAATTTTCCGTTGTCTGGCCGACGACGACATACGTGAAGGGGAGACAACTTGCTTTTTCGGCAATGAGAAAAAACAAGTGGACTAATTTGTAGGTTTGTGGTCTCAGCATTTTTGTTATAAATGAAGAAAACACTAGCCGAATTTTACTCGAAGTGTCTGGGAATTTTCAAGCAGGAATCGCCAATTTTTGGGTAGGTAAAAAGAAAAAATGGGTGACGATAAAGGGAATAATTTTGGGGTATGTGTTTATATTTATCAGTGCAAAAACCCAAATTTTTCCGGCTTGTAATAAAATTACCCATGGTGGAAGGACAATTGCTGATTGCCCAATAATTTATGGTCTTCTGTGCCCTGGTATCAGAGGCCAAAATCTAAAATTAGCAGTAATTGGCTTGCCGCCCATCTTTTTGCTATTCATTTAATTGCGCATAATTCCAATTAATAGCCGAGAAGTTCTCCCTCGACTTTTACATAGCAGATAAACGTAAAAGGTAGAGCTTTTGCTCTCTCGCCATAAAAACTTGGAAATTTCTGAATTAATGAGGCCACCATCGAGTGTACATTGTAAGCATACAGGCCAAGCCCGTTAATCGATTCTTAATTGCTCATCTCGCTGAGTCGCCCTATTTTTACGAGGAAGTCGGCAATTATTTTTTATCCATTTTTACTGTCCCTTTGTAATTACATTGATTTGACGTCGTAATTTTGATACGCAATTATGTCTTTTTTCCCAAAAATAAATAAATATCCGAGTAGCCTCTAACAATAGCTGAATAATGACGGCGATAAAGAAAAATCATATCTCACTGCGAACATTAAAATGGGGTCAGAGGTCACTTGTAGACAAAGAACTATAGTTTTTTCTGCATGTCTTTCGTCCTTCAGCTGGCCAAGAGGTCACACGAGGTCACATATTGAGCGACTTTGAAAAATTGTTATTTTGAATCAAATTTTGGCACCAAATTAATTTTCGAAAAAAACTCTTTTTAGCGCTTCTTTTTACGTTTCATTTTGCTTTTTTAAATACCACCGCCGTCTTTCAATGGTTTTGAGAGGTGCCTGATGAAAAGTTTTGCGCAACGACACATACCGTAAATGACATAATATTATGCCTGGATAACTATTTGATAAATCCTCGTAAGACTAAATTCTGCTCCATTTAAAAAGCACGTAGCAAGTTCCCCCATGGCATATTATTAAGTGCTGGATAATTATAACGTATTTTACGGTACTTGGGTACATGAAAATCTGTACCCAATTGTACCCCGTTTAAGCTTGTAAAGTAATTTTACTGCCGTCACAAATTAATATGAATCATAATAACAAATGTTTTACCACAAAAATTCTCATTCAATTGAGTTAAAATTTTGATGGTAACTAAAACATTCATGAAACTATTTTAAATCATTTTGAATAAAACAATATTTACATATACTGCACAAAACTAGTTCCTGCCTATATGTACCTTCACTGGTCCAGCTTTTTAGTCCACCAAACGTTGTTTGTTAAAAACTAAACTATTTTGTTAATATTGCTGAAGAAAGCATAATAAAGAGCACAGACTGTGTATGTATTACGATCATTGAACAGAAATTACTCACCAATATTATAGCAGCAATTCTTCAAAGTGTATTACGTCGGAAAGGGTCATTATGAAATGAAAACACTCCAACTTATTATAATGACAGTAATAACAATAATAATAATATTTTAGAGTGTTTAGTTTGACGATGAAAGGGAGAAGAAACGGCCCCGAAGGAAAATTATATCGAGGTAAACCTACATATGCTATACATAATATCAAAGCTGAGAGACATGAAATTTCATACAGTTGTTAGTTCAGGCTTCTGTAAATTGTTTATTAAATCACTTTATTATCATTTTTGATCCCTTTTTACCCTAAAAAATAGAAAACCAAGTAAACACAAGAGGAAAAGTAAAACCAGAAGTAAAACAGGAGCAACAAGTACGTATGTACGTACGTATTACTAAATTAAGCGGTGAGAAGCTACATTATATATATGGTTTATACATATATAAATAGAATAGGCTCTCTGGGGCATAACATATAACTTAGCATTTTTATTATGGAGCAAAAAAAGGGGAAAGGAGTAAAAGTGGAAGTTTTCCAGAACAGTTAAGTAGAAGCACATTATGCTACAAAAAATCAAAGGGATGAGGATGAAAACTGGGAAGCAGACGCTTTTGACTACACATAATACCTCAAAGTTTCGATTTCCAACGGATGAAAAAAATGTGGCTCCCGCTCCACGCACAAATTAAAACCACCTTGAAGGTGACTCAGGACTCAGGGAGAAGGAGGCCAGGAGATGATTTTGATAATAAAATAATGAGTCAAAGAAAGAATAGTTTAAACGCATCTTTTCCTACATTGTACTCGATTATTATTGAATAAAATGATGAGTTTCGTTTCAAGTCTTCCATGTTTAAGAGTCTTCTCAATTTCAAATGCATCGTCCATATATTATGATATACGTAAGTATGCACATAATACACGGAATAAGGGATAGTTAGATTACTACTATTGTATTATTAGGCATGTATTTTCTCCCACTTTCCTAAAAATACTTACAGAGATCCTTTTACTTACTTAGTGCGTTGTATTGTTGTTGTTGCAGTACAGCTATAATCTTTTGATTCGAGGCACTTCCTACACCATGTTCATGAAAGGAGATGAACTTTTTATTTTAACTTTACCTGAAACCCTCGAAAAAAGCCTCTGAAAAAATCAGAAACGATAAATGTTGTCTGTTAGCAAGGACAACCTCTGCCCAGCCCGCAACTATCAACAAGCTTGAAATTGAAATTGAACTGGAGTGAAATGGGAAAAAAGGGAAGAAGAATGAAAACTCAAAAAATACAATGAACATAGAATGAAAGCAGTGAGCGTGATGCTTCACCTCAAACGCAGATAAATACACTCAAAAGGCACTAATGACTTCTTTTATAGAGTTTCAAGTATTTTCACTCATGATTTATGTGATACACACGGTCTATTTTGTAAGTATGTATGTAGTTCTTTTTGCTTCTTTGGTGCTAATGAACAAATATACATCATATTATATACATTTATCAATTAACTAAATAGAATTTCCACCTTTTCTAGCTCTATGCATCTATCACACGTTTCTAATTTAAGTCATAAGTTTTTAACCGAGTGTTATTTGTCTCCTGTCGAAAAATAAATGTGTAAAATTGACCGACGTGAAAAATTGCTGATTTATTTAATACCTTTTAATTGGCTATTTGGACACTCCCTTTGGAGTTTAATTTAAGTGAGACAATGAATCATTACCAAAAAACTGTTTTTAACTGCTGTTGATAAATAATGTGGTCATCATTTTTTTGTCTCAACCTATAAATGTTTTTTAAAGACGTAATCTTCAATAAGAGTGTATGAAGGTCATAATACAGATGAGTTCTAGGTCCTATAGGTCTAACTTGAGAAGGGATAGAATTAAGCTGCTGGGAGCAAGAGGCGATCTGGAGTTTTGTTTCGTTTTTCTTTTCCTTTTCTCTTTTCTGCCTTCAAATTTCATTACACTTGTGAAACTTGAACTGCAGTCGGTAATATTTACGTTTTTCTCTCGTTGAGGTAAAAATAAATCCATGTGTGAACCACTAAAGTATTAAGGGTACCGCATACATGTAGTTTTTTATACCGTTTTATATGTCTTAAACATATTCGTACATAATGTGGCTCGTACATAAGTTTACCTGGACAATAATCATTGTACATACATTTTACCAAAAATAATAATGTTATAACATATTTACTATTTTTGTTACATTTTACATTATGATAGAAGCATGCGTTCCTTGACATTCGAATTTTGGGTGGACTTGATAGAAAAACAAATTTAGAGCAAACGATGGAAAGCCAGCCGCCACAGATGCATACATAACTTACATATTACTTACACATAGTTTTCATCTATGCATTTCTCGTTCAAGTGTACCGTTATGATATGTAGTGCGAAGGGACTGTCAATGATTGCCAGATGGTTTTTTCTCTTTTTTCTCCGTTTTATTCTTTGTCTGATCTCTGCCAATAGGTCATAACTGAGATAAATAGAATAAAACAGAATAGAAGTTTCATAATGGGATGAGGTCAAAGGTCCTCAACGATTCCCGGGGGATTCATACCATTTTATCAAAACGCATAATATTATATAAGCACCGATACATACAATATTACCATAAAAACGTGCATTAATACCTTTGCCATGGTGTCATAGTAGATAAAATGAGTGTATAATTGATCATATGCATACCTAATGCTGTTCCATTCTGATATTTTGAATTTCGGTCCAAAATAGCCCAAAATAGAAAAGGCATTGGAAGAATAAATGATTTTACAACTTTGTATGCACATAACGATCTAGATTTGCGAGAAAAATTAGAAATTGCAAATGCTTTCAACCTTTACCCATCTCCGAATCTTTAATAATTGTCAAGGAGCTTTGTAAACAAAAGCAGTTTAAGCCATAGCCAAATCATTAAAAGGTTGGTACTCACTGACTGAAGGCTGGCTAATTCTTTTAAAGCATAACTAGTTAATTTATTTTTTCTGAGGTTACGTTTACAATTTTCTGCCTCCCACAAATGTATGCATATTTAATACAGTATAAATATAGAGGATCTTTTAATGCTTAAATCAAAAGCTCGTTTGATTAATGCTATTGTGCTGCTTATACATATATGCTGTAAGCTAACGAATGAATACAAAGTAAATGACACGCGCTTGATAATGCATTCTCAAAACACGTTCCAATTTCATACATGCATAATATGCTGTGAGTTAACAACAAGAAGCACTGTAGTAAAAATAATATGACAATGCCTTTGTAAAAACGTTACACAATGCACATAAATAAAATTGTAAGTAGGCAGGTTCTGTCATGTGGACAGTGTCCATTTGCAGCGTGGACTCCTGGACACAAAGCTATTGTTGAGAAAATGTCCGTTTCGAGGCTTTCGTTTGTTGTAAGTTCTATTATGTGTTTGGTATTGATATGTGTACAAATTGTAACGACTAAACGACTTGTAAATTGGGTATTGCTTTGAATACAAATTCAAAGGAAATGTTTAGTTTTTGAAAAAAGGCGATCCCACGCACTGATGCATTTAACATGAGGATCCCCCTGAATAAAGTAGTACGGCGGGATTGGCTTTTTTTGCTATTCGCAGTGTATTTTATATTGCATGCTATCAAAATAGCCAGTATAAATTTTTTACTAATTTTTTGCAACGTTTTTTCCCTTTGGTCTTCTTTCCCTGATCCTTCTATGAAGGCCCGATCTTTTGCACTGTTGTCCAATTAAGACCACTGGCCAACCCCGATAGAAAGGCAGAATTTTTCTATCCCTATAAGTCTCGAGTAAAGTCAGCATTCAAACTTTTGACCAAGAACTTAACCTGTCGACTATGGCTATTGTGCTAACAGGGTACAGTTGTTTCGCACAGGATACGTAGAATAAAATTACTGCACAGTTACATGTATTCGAATTTCAACTTAAGTTTTTACCCAGTACCTTTGTATTTGTGTGCATATTAAATAACTGTGGACTAAAATGGTATGCCGTTTAAAACCAATAAATACATAGATACTACATCTTTTTTACGTGTAAGGTTGCACTGGAACTCCGGGGTGAACATTCGCTTTTCGACTATTCTTGGGTACTATGAAGTGCAACAATATTTTAACATAATATAGTTCAACATATATTTTTTTGTAGTTCGAGTTAAAACTTTTCTCCGTTTTTCGTCCCTTCTCATGTTTTTGTTGGCTTAAGAATTTTGATGTGTACTCCTTGAATAACTGTATGCAAGTTTAAAGAAGCAGAAAGTCTCAGAATTTTGACCGTTTCATATTCATATTCACGTTGATGAACTATGTATATGAGCAAAGACCCTTTTTACGTACTTGTAAGGTACTATGTTAAAGAAATGTGCGAAAAAATAACTTTCCTTATGAAAACAAAGCTCAGGCATACGTACGGGTAACTATACTTTACAATATACAGTGTGTACATAAGAGGGGTAGAAGTGAGCTCTTGAATCAACGCTGAAATTCAACCTAATTTTTTATGCTTAAACAATTAAATGTTGTTGCACTTCCTACAGTTATTTCAATGGCTGTGAAAAAAAATCCGTGCAATATGCCTGTCGAAATGATTCAAGCAGCAGCAGCTCAAATTTGTTTTTAAATGTAAATTATTCACGTTTGAGCATATGTAGAAGGCACTTTTATATTTAAATGCTCATATATTTCATAAAAACGTGAGGATCACTTTCTTGTAAATTGAAGACGAGCGATCAGTTTCACGTTTACCGTTTGTCTACCTCACGTTTTTCTGTATGAATACATTAAGCCGTGTGCATATTTTAATGAATATTGAAGCCTTAAAAAATGAGGAAAAAAATATACGGTAGTACTATAGCATGGCATGTGCTGTTTGTATTGTACATTTTTTGGACCTTAATGTCCCGATCTTCTGGTACTGTCCCATCCTATCCCTTTTCTTTTCCTATTGGAAGTGCTCATACTACAGTTTTTTGTCGCGGGTTCGCGCTTTGTTATGCAAATAATAAGAGAAGGCAAATGAAGATGGTAATAAAAAATGACTGACGCTTTGGAGGCAAAAATGTGTGGAACGAGTCCAAAAAGGAAACAAATTAGATACAGTGCATAAACGAAATAGCATTCTTAGTTAAGTTATACAGCAAGCTAAAGATCAGTATGTTTTTTTTAAAAAATATTTAAATTTTTTCACCTGGATTTATCAGTAAATGTAACTCATTATTTAAAATACACATGTGAGAGATTTTTACAACTGACTGTAGTACGAAAAACAGCACCACAAGAAACTCGATTTCATGCTTATTTTGCATGTATCATGTATATAGAGTGCATATTTGAATGGATAGATTGGGAAAATAAGTAGGTATGATTGGTTATTTCTTTCTTTTTTGACGCTCTTCAATGTCATTTATCTGTAAGTACAAACATTTTGCGATTTTATGCTGGAAATTAGGAAAACATGTTATTCAAATTCGAGGCAACGGTTACCGAATAACCAAAAGATATGCTGAAATACCTGAAGAGTTAACGCACATTTGTATCGACTATATTTGTCCTTAAAAAATTAAATTATGTTACGAAGAAAAAAAATCAATAGAATTACACAAACGAATTTATACATAAAAATACAAATAGACAAATTCTGGACAACTTATCTGATACCACGTTTGCACCTTATATGTAAAAGAGAGGTAGAAAAACTCAAGTTGGTACAACCTAAAAGTTGTGCATATTTAATGAATGAGTGAATGAAAGACGAGCTCATACCATGGTAGGTTGAGGTAAGGTTAGTTATAGGTAAGTACTCTCCCCATATGGGGTTCTTCATTCTTTAGATGCTTACAATGGAGAGCGATAAAAAATGAAGGGAGAAGCGATGCCTTGTGCTCGTGTCAAGAGTTACCTGTCTATTACAATGTGTGCAACGTGAATCTATTTTACATACGTTAGGAATATTAGATGTTAAGCTTCATATTATAAGAACTTGCAGGACATGTTTTTTATGTACAAATGAAATTATTATTGTTATTGTGCCTTAAATAAACCAAAGATGTTCAAGGTACCTCATAATAACAACAGATACAGATGCCACAAAAAAGATTTTTACTTTCAGTTTGTCTACTTCATTCTCTTTTTTATATGTATCACTTCTTTACTTTCGTTTAATTTTCTTCTTCTTGAAAAACATTCATCAGCCATAATTTATATTACTATCATTATTAGTTTTCTAAAAAATAGTTTACTGATCGAGGTTGACACGCAGTATCTAATGATTTGAGGGAAAATACTTTTATATTAATTTATATGTACGTTATGTATGTACTTATACTGTAGTGACTTGGATTATAAAGTAATTGAAAACTGAAAATGTCCAAGTTATTGAATAGGGGAAAGGGTTAACTCTTCTTGGATAATTTGGAAATCTTAAATTACAGTCGGGGTTCAATTTCTCTCAGTCTGCTGCTATTTGAACCTTTACCTTTCATCTTTCAACCCTTCTACCTTCCATATGATGTAATAATGATTATAATTGTTACCTCATGCAAACCTTCACAACACATAAAAATATTGATTTAACAGAAGGTCGAATGTTTGAAATCTAAGTGTTTTTGAAAGGAATCGAATGGTATCATTTTTCTGGAACTGAAATATTATATATTATTATATCAAACTTGATACATGCTATTTGATTATTGAAAGATATTAAGAGTCGTCAACTTTTTCCATCGATGGGAAATAAATTGCCGGAAGGAAAACAAAATCGACGATGCCCACAACCATCTTTTACATCTTTTACACGTAGTATGTGGACTTTTTCTTCATTTTCTTTTTAACTGTCTATTATTTTAATAACCAGGGTAGACTTTGATCTCCCCAAAGCAACATAAACTCTTCCGATTGATATTCGAACGAATTTGACGTATAATTTAGTGTTAACTGGACAAAGACCAATGACGGTCCAATAAAATACTGTATAAACCCGATTGCTTCCATTCGCATTAGATTCGAGGTTGGGAATCAAAATTCCTGACTCGTCGTCCGTTAGGTCAAATTAAGACAAGAAAGTTCATGGAGGGCTCGCTTTGTAATCATGATACAGTCATATCTTTTCATGATTTGCATCGATACAGTATAGGGATTTACAATGGGATGGAGGAAATGAATAACAAATTCCCAAATGGTCATTCCGATTTGGCTCGACTTGACTTTTCCGTTTGACTCCAAATCCCAGGTCTCGCTTATCTCTTTGTGAACTAAGCTGAACTTTACCTATGTACATTATATACATGTAACGCTTACTTGGTCTGTGAGAAAGTGGACAAGGGAAAAGTTCACCTTTTCAATATTCATTTACATTACCATGTAGCATAAAAAATTTATCTGTTCGAGGGATCAGACTGAATCTTTCTGTTAATGCAGTGGTATGGTCGATGGACGGTATTCGGTCTTGAGAAAATGCAAATGCCCCCAATTGTAATAATCATATAACATTAGCATGAGCTAAATGAAGCTATCCCTCTGAATGAACCTAAAACTCCAGGATGTAAATGCATATCACATGTAAATTTTTGGCCACGGTCTTTTTACCTTTCATCTTTGTCTATAATATATAAATGCACCATACACATACAATACAAAATCTATGTGCCTGGATACAGTGTACATTTTTGATTCTTTTCCCACCCATTTAAACATTATGGACCAAGCTCTATGTACTGGATAAATTATACAAATCGACATACATATTATGATATATGTATCGAGTGCATATTTCATTTTCCGAGCTTCTTGTTTTTGGGACGGTGCAGATCGTACATAAAAACCTTCAACCTTTTAAATAAATCGGTATGTGCATACAATTATACATATTTGAGTAAGAGCCGAGAGAAAGATCCGAGGACACATAATATTCATCGACCATTACTATTTTGTATATATTCTATTGTGGCACCGCTCCGTATACTTAGAGGCGTTAAGTTGGACCGATGAAAAAAAGGAAGGGCACTCTGAGTTTCCGAGCAGGAGAGTTGGAAAAGCGATTCAATGAATAGCCAGAACCAGAGCCAGTCATTCCCCATCTTCCCTGTACACATATTCTATATTCTACACATTGGATTTGTAAGCACAGGGGTCAGCCCGAGATCACCAACGTCTGACCTCAAAGGTCACCAAAGGAAAAGGGAGAGTCCCAAGGGAGAGATTTTATTTCATGTGTATACACGTAGCTACACTATGTGTTTATGTTTTTTGCACGCGGACATCTATCCCCATTGAAAAAAGGGGCTTCATCTTCTTCATTCATTTTCTCCTTTTTTTCTACACTATGTCTGTATTATGAACAAAGTGAGACTCAGTAGCGAGCAGCACCAATGAGCTAACTGGTTTGAAGATCCTATGTCACTCGTATATACCTTATACATATGTGCATATGTGAACGTGAATGTTTAAAAGTCATTCTCTTCATTTCATAGTGGGCATTGTGTATCATGTATCTTGAGCCCTGGTAAATCTACTAGCATCAAACATATTTTGTACTGCGCTGACTATAACTGTTTATGTAGGGGCATGTAAAATTTAAATGCACAAAAATAAATTCAGTCATTATCATTTTACTTTTTGACCATAGCGTTTGTACGGATGGAATATACATAGGCATAAAAATATGTAAGTGCAGTGTCCTGCAGTATTACAATAATGCAAAGCTTGCTCTAGTTTAGTTCTTTCCATAATGTTCACAGTAGAACATTCAAGTAGCTATACAGAAAATGTAGATGAGGATATGTTAAATTTTGTATGCTCGACTTTTATACTTTTGTTTTATTTTTGTTGGCCGGGTCTTTGGTCTTCGTGTTCTTGTAACTTGTTTTGTAGTGAAATTTCATCTTTAATGCGTTCTTCACAAAATGAAAGTGTTGTGGAGAGGGTAGTTTTTTTCCTCGAGTTTTTTATAGTAACTTTATGCATATACTTGCACTTAAGGAATGGACACAATAAAAGAGGGAAAGAAAGAAAGAACGAAAGAATAATATACGGGAAGAATGATAATGTGGATGCATATACTTATAAAAAAACTTTAGACCAGGGTCTTCAGTCAGGCCCTTGGTCTTCAGTCCCTATGTAATATGTATATATAGTAAAGTGCTGGATTTTTCGGAGGATGGACGTCGAGGATCTTGACAATGACAAACAAAAAACTATTTCCTCGCACACAACCCCTCTCGTTCCCTCGTTCTGGGTTAGAGTTCAGGGTCCCTGCAGAAGACTTCACACACTGATATGCCATTCACAGTATTAATGCATAATCATAATATACTGTGTGTTGGTTGAGCACTGCATCTCTGTGTGTGCATATCATATTCCAGCTCTTAGAAGGAACCCTGTTTTAAATCCGATTGCCTGTCCATAATTCTTAACTAAAGCTATCCGAATTCGAAGGGTTAGTTAGTTTCTGATACTATTCAGCGTGTTCGAGTTTAAGCTGTTTTTTCTTCTATTGCAGTTCTTCTTCAAAGTTAATCAAGATTTCAATTATATTTATTAACTATTGCGTAGAAAGAAAGAGTATTTTGCAAAACTCAAAACTATTCAAACAAATCAAATATCTATGTGAAAAAAACGAGTATATGTTTTACTACGGCTCTTTGTTCTAGCTAAAAAATACAGAGAAAATGAATACGAGAGGCAGGAAAGCCTCAATAAAAAGATAAGCCACACACATGTGTACAAAAACACACACGATGAAACTGTTTATGAACGGGAGAGTATCCTTTTTCATTTTTTTTATCCAGAACGCAGTCTTAATGCTAATGTTGGGCAATATGAATTGTATGTATATACATACTGAAATTCGTGTAGATGTATCAGCATCAGCATGCTACCTGACTACGCCGGACATGAAAGGGGTAGTCGAGCAAGTTGTAGCCAAAGCTGCAATGTGTATTGAGATTATAATAGTGATTATGATGTGAGTACATGCACAAAAAATGACTACCCGGTTAATACTATCTCTACTCATAAATATCTTCCCTTAATACCCTGATGTAACACATATACTACCACGATATGCAGATACTACCGCATGGTCTCTGAAAATAAGAATACAGTTTTTTTCACCATGTAATATGTAAATTAATTCGTGTACATACATGCATATAGGTAAGGAGAGACAGAGGACT
>JAQIVE010003556.1:0-16484 GCA_034698285.1 Sminthurinus bimaculatus | reverse complement strand
TAAATAAATTCTTATAAATGTATACCTTGGCCAACGGCAGACCAAATTTTCAGTTCATAAGTAATAGTTCCACCTGATAAAAAAACTATATAATAGGCAGCATATCCAGAAAGAGTGAAAACAGTAACAATTGGGTATAAAGCTCTAAATAAAAACTTAAAAAAATTATTTATAATAAAAAATACATTCTGAGCACTAGTCGTTTCATTTTATGTTCTAAATTTTTAAGCCGAGAAACTGAAGGATTACATTGATTAAAAGTTGCAGCAGTTATTGAAAACCAGTCTCCTCTTATTCTAAAAATTACGAGTATTGTCACGACTGTACAGTAAATAAAAGCAATAAACAAAATAGAAGCATTAATAATAACAAACGGATTGTTAGGTTCAGTTTCTTCGAAAAAGCAATATTTTCCAGTTGCATCTTTTCCATATAAGCCCAAAACTAGTCAACAAATTAATAAGTGAATTTCAATAACAAAATTTTACATAAAGGGGGAATACTCGTGAATATGGATAATATAATAGGAATTATCCAATACCAGATTTCCCAGAATGGCTTCGGGGACCATTCATGAATAAAAATAAGTTGAAGATTAAGTCCAATAGTCATATTTAAGAAATTAAACCATTGTCTCAAAAAAACATGAAAGAAGGCTAAAGCTACACAACTTGAACCATAAATTGACAAATTGCTGGAAACAATAGAGTGCCAACTATTATTTCAAGCCTACATATGTACATATTTTTAATCTACAGTCATATACAGCTTTATTGTTTATATATAGCTTTAGAACTATTATTATCCGCATCCAGTCTCCTACTTTAGCTTCAGCTTCAATTCCAGTTCAAACTCTAACTATTTCTCTCCAGGCCCCTTTTCATTTTCGCTTTTTATTTCTTTCTCCAGTATTTCCACATCTCTCTACTCTCTACTCACACAGTCAAGAACGATTATTTTCTCGCTTTGTAAAAAAATACACACGAATGCCTCAAGGCCGTTTTCATCCCAAATTCGCATATCATATATACCAATCCCAGCTTCGTTTCAGTCTTTGCCTTGTGTAGTGTTCGTAGTCCGTACCTACACTACACACAAGTGTTTTGTGTAAAATGTGAGAGTTGTAGAGTTTTTTTATGTCCTCAAGTCTCCCGTGATTTTTGGCACGGATCCATTAAATCTTTCTTTCTTTCTTTCACTTCTCTCTCTTCTTCCCTTCTCATTGTCAGCCGCTTCTCTCCAGATTCCAGATTTTAGATTCCAGAACCCGAAATTTAGAGTGAAGTTTATAGAATAGTATAGTGAGAGTGGAGTAAATCTGCACCCGTGCAAAAAATAAGTCGCAGATTTCCATCCGTACTCGCATCGTCCTCACATACATACATCCATACAAATTTACAAATACACAATCTACATACAGTCAACGTGGCAAATTTGCGTGCATGCATACGGACCATTTTGCAGTCAAAATGATCCCGTTCTAACAACATATTACACAGTAGTATGTGCATATTCTTTTCCCTATATATACATATATACTTTGATGTGCAGTAGGCTTAAATTACAAGTTTATATTGTCTATACATAGGTATAGCAAGTGGCGAATCTGAAATTGTGTGTGCAACGCAATGTTCAACGTTTTTTAAATTTAGTCAAACTGTAGAGTCCTCACTACTCTACTCTTGCTCATGGTCGCAGCTGAATGTGAGAGGCTCTCGATTTTCATTTTCATTTGCATTCTTATTCTGATTCTGATTCTTATTCCTGTCCATATCCTTAGTTCAATTCCAATTCCAATTCTAATTCCAATTCTTTCGTTAGTTCGGTCCATAAAATGTGGAACCCCTTCCAGCCTTCCCTTTTACTACATACCACACATACGCATATCAAGCATGATATAACTAGTAACCTTTTGAGAACAAAAAGAGAATGAATTCGTGCGACTTTAATTATTCCAGAGTTTACTCGGCAATTTACCTACAAATGGGCCATTTCTCCGTGTTGTTTGAGTGAAAAAATGCAATTATTATGGTCATCTCCCTAGTTGGCATTCAGGGGGAGTCGACTGTATATAATAACACTGTATACTGTACACTAGTATTCACTTCTTTTCCGCTATATAGAGAGGATATAAAGAAAAAATAGTTCGGGGAGAAATTGCACAATTTTGCATACTATGTTTATCCTTGAAGAACCACGTTAAAAGCTATTTTGTTGTGATTTTTGAGTATTCTATAGTGAGAAGCATTTTCCATTTATGTTTGACGATTCTAAACGGAATGCATATGTATCACCATCATGCTTTAAATGCATGCATTGAAGGAATGTTCGAGAAAAGGGTAAAAAAGCAATATGTTATTACGTAATGAAGTTTTTGGGTCATAAATTTTGGAAAATTATCCTTTTAGTCAGGTTTTTAAGTGTTTTTTGTACATATACATGCATGATTCCCAAAGACTGCATCCATGCTAGACGCTAGACACTAGATACAGGTACATTTACTTCATTGTGTTTTGTACACTATACATACACTTTGTTGTGCATTAATTTAGGCGAGAACTTTTACTTAAGTTCTTTCCCCTTTTCCATTGTCTCCAGACGCCAGACATCTGCTGCAACCTTCAAAGTACAAAGTGCAAACCGAATTTGGCTTTTGTCATTAGTCACCCCGAAACTGAGTTATGTACAATGTACAGTATATAAATACATATGTATACATGGTTGCAGAAAATGAATATGGAATTTTGAATGGAACTTGGAATTCCTGTAGCACAACGACCAGACTTTTGGACGAGCTCAACCTTCAAGCTTCAAACTCGAATTCAAAGCCAAACTCCAGCCAGCTCAAGATAAATATGACGAAGATGGAGAAGAGAGTGAGTGAGTCTGACTAAATTAATTACGTATTCCATTATGCATAATTATCTTCCCGTCTTGCCTTGTGTTTGGGCCACTTGAATATTACTCTACATTTTATACTTATATGTAACATGTATATTAAATAAAATGTATTAACAATGTACTTATATATCCGTATGTACGTATGTATCTAAATATTCTGTATTCTGTACAAACACTGTGTACTGTGTACACTGTACAGTGATAACAGAGATTTCGATCCAATATATAGACTGTTATTCTGTTTTTCGCACTAAATTTTCCCTTTTGCCTCTTTTCTTTCCCCATAGGAAACATCGTGGTTGCGGAAACATCAGAGAGAAAGTACATATAAGAGCCTATATAATTTTTGGTCAAATTTTCTCCACAAAAAATCCCCGCTAAGTCAATTCAAACTTGGGCGAAAAGTTGGCCAAGCTGCATATAAGGATATTCTGCATGCAGTAGACGTAATATGTGTTGTATAGCATACCTATGTACATGCAGTAAAATCCTTCACTCACAGCTAGTAATGTGTACAGTACAAGTTTAGAAATTGTGCAAAATGCGAAATTCCCAAGTGTTTCTCCTGATTTGTCCTAGGCTGGAACTATTCTTGGAAGAAGAGCTAGAGGAAGTAGAGGAAGATACCGAAGACGAAGAAGAAGCAGAAGAAGAGGCGAAAGTGAAACTAGAGCGAGAGATTTTCAACTTGCTCCTGACAGAGCTTCTAATATAAATGAATTATTAGGGCAGTGCATTACTGCCGGCACGAATGACTACATATATGCACATATATGTATGACTTGAGACTTCTTACTTACGTGTTCAAAGCACATATGTACTTTCGTGTGCATCCAAAAAGCTTAGTCGACAGTATATTCTTTGTACGTATGTATGTATGTATCAGCAAAGAATATTTTATAGCAGGATTCTCCATGCCAAATTACGTATTATGTGTCGGCCTCTTCCACTCCTTACTCTCTGCTCTCTATACATGTATACTTTCTACCCTGGACTGGGCTGGGAGAGGAAATGCCGAGAGTACGTAGTACATAATACACAGGAGAAACTCTCACCGCCTAAAGTCTGCAACTTATAATATTATATAATATTATGATATTATGTCACATTACATATATTGCAGGAAGTTCCGCGGTGGAAAGAGAAAAGTGCTGGTGAAAGTGAGATGAAAAAATATGAAAAGTCGGAGTCTGTGCTCCCTGTATGTTTTTGCATGTATATAATATATAATATGCAAAAACTAGTTTGGCCAATCCATATATCATCAGCACCGTATCACTTCTGTGTAATATTTATGTATATACGGGCACATTATGCATACATTTTACATTACATAGATGTATAATGTAGACTCACCGTGTAAAGTTTATCAGTACAGTGTAAAGAGTACAAGTATATACAAGCAGAGCCAGCAGCACATTTACGCCGTGTAATCGTCCTGCTAAAAAATAATTGAAATGCGGTTCCTTCTTATCGCATCTTCATCCTGATTCTTATTTTCATCTCTTTTCATTCTCATCCTCGCCCTCATCCTCATGTATGTAGTGTAAGCTAAATATAACTCTATGCTAAACCAAGTTTTTTGCACACTTGTATGTATAATGTACTCATGCATTATACATACATTTTCGTGAATTAATTTTAATATTCCTCCTTCTGTTTTCTGTTTTTCTTATCTATCTCTACACTCTTCTGTATTGTATGTCTGTATGTATGTATTTTATACCATTTTGTACCGGTTTGGTTTGGTTTCAGCGACTCTTATCGTAGGTTGCCGGACTGACTTGCATCCGAACCGGTCTTAATAGCTGCTGCCCTTCCGCTTCGGTTTATATCAGTGTATGTATGTATGTAGTTGGAAAGTAAAGTGGTGCGCTTTCTGATGCTGTGGGAAATTATACGTAATTATGTGCATTATTATATGTATAATGTATAGCATATTATGGCATATGGAGAAACTGGAGAAGTTGCTGTAATTTATTATAAATTGTGTGTAAAAGGCTGTGCTTATCAAATTAATCAAATTAGTGGATGCGAATTTCCAGCTCGCATTTACCATTTACGTTTCCCTCTTAATTAATGACATTTTCCCAAATTCCAATTTCCAAAACGGCAACTCGAAACTTATTGTCATAATTAGGAGTGGGAGGATTCAAGGCAAGGCGGGTGCATAATTTGTACATAGCGGCGAGATGCCGCCAACGATAAGTTGATACGATATGACTGACGATGAGTATACAGTATACATACACAGATGTAATGGAATAAGTACAACATTATTGAGGCTTGGCATTGGATACAAAAAGGATATTTAAGAATCGACATTTGCTTGATCATTGTTTCATCAGTGCCAAACCTCTCCAATATTTTTAATACAAAGACGACGTTTCCTTACTTGAATTGCAAATTGGGAAGAAAGCAAGGCAAAATGACTGTGGCGTTGGCACTGCCGTTGTTTCACAATCTGCAAATATTTTGCTAGAGTTTTGATATGATAGTGTATTGTATGTTAGAAAATTATGCATGTCACCATGCTGCCACTGTTGAACCGGCGGTTGTCGGTTCTAGTTTCTCGGTGCAATCTTGACAAGAAAAACCAGCGCTCTAATATAATAAATACGTAGTGTATCTATTCCTGTTGAATAAAAGCAGGAGAAAGCCGTGTGGAAAAATCCAAAAACACTCCTGTCAAACATTCCTCACTTATGAAGGTATACCTACACTGGTATGTACTGATATACATGTATGATGTATTCACACGGTGTGTTCTAGATTCGCTAATGACATGACGCATTTTCTTCTCCCCGAATCTCAAATCATAATATACACCGTGTATTTTGAAATATTCGCGATAATAAACAGAGTACCGACAGATAGCAGATAGTGATTGGAGACTCGTTTCCTAATGAAAGTAAAGTCACAAGTCTGCACTTTGCTTTGTTGTTAATAAATAGAGGCTGACGGTGTACAATTTATAACAACTAGTGCACATGGTTTTATATAGTGTTTTATAGCTCCTTTTACGTTAATGATGACAAGTTAAATGAAAGACACGCATACATACACAAAACCTGCTGAAAGTATCAGAAAGAATGAGAAAATAAATGGAAAAAGCATGTCCAAATTACTGCTTTTGCGTTTTGCCCATTTTCATGACTGCATGTATTATGCATCACAATATTTCTTACTGTTAGTAAATACGACATGTATGTAAATATGCATAAACGAGCATGGTAAAATGTTAATAGTGTATTGATATTTGATATAATTATTTATTTTGACAGCTGATATAACATGGCCCTAAATGCTTATTACATATGTAAATGTTATACAGATTCATGCTAAATTTCTGTCTGCAAAAAAATTATGAATTTTCTCAAGGGAAATTATTTTTCCATTTTATTATACTTGTACATAAAAGAGCATGCTACACAGAATTTTGCATTGAATTTTGGTTTTGCACATTTCTCCTTTTTTACGTTTGCTCTCGTTTTTGAATTGGATTTTCATTAAAGTAAACATTCCATCTCATGTATATTGTATGTATATTCATGAAAGAATTGCGCCCGAGGAAAAAGTCAAACCAAGTCAAGAGGACTGCCTGAAAATAGACAAGTTCTCTTTCTCGCCTGATTTTCCATTTTCATTTCAATCAATGTGTCAGTATCTGGAATATTAATCAGACGAGTTTTTTGGCGTCTGTCAACTGTCCCTTTAGCTCGTTACTCTTTCATGCATTTTGTGTGCATTTTGCATTAGCACCGCTCCAAACTAGCTTATACTCGTGTACATAGTGTTGAATGGAGCAAACATGAACACATTATCATCATCATCATCAAGAAGCCGTTCAAACTGCAGCTTATATGTATACATATATTCAAACGTTAATTGAATTGGACTCCCGTCGAACATCCCATCAAACAAGATGCAGCGTCGAGTGGATCGCTTGTTGAACTATAAACGATCATGATGGACGGTGCAGCGGAATGTATCGTATTTTATCTATGTATGTATAGTATTGTAGAATGAAATGAAGAGAAAATGCGTGTCTCTTACGCAAACTTTATACTTGATCTTGAAAGTGGACTGGGGTGTCGCAACTTGTGGATTGATTATACATATTATGTATCGTATATCTGTATTATCAATAATAATACCTGTGCTGGTGCATATTAGCATACTTTTTAGAATATTATCGGCATTATTACAGACTATTATATCATGATGTTTTAAGTGTACATACATTCAAAGTATATTATGTGTATAAACAAATTAATACAAAGCGAAGCTGCTATTAACTATACACTGTATGCATGTAATATAATACACATTTTTGGACTAAATTCTTTGCATGCCACTTTTGTTTAGGTTTTAGGTTAGTGACAGTAGGGCATTGTGTTTATATTTTATACGTATTCCACTTATAACGCAGTGCATTTTACTTGATCGTTGTTGATATTACCCCATCGACATCGATTTGTTTGATTACAGACTGTATACTTTATGTACAGACGATACAATAGATTTTTAGCACGGATTTGAAGGTTAAGAGTAAGTGCTTAGCGTGATCCTTTTGCTGTCGCCGTAGTTGCAGCTGTACAGTTTACATTGTGCATATAATCGATACGGCTATCAATATCGATTTTTATAAGGGGTTTTGCTTTCCACTCATCTTAACTTGTGCTAAATGCAAAGTGCAAGTTCTGAGCTTGAGAATGTAAATGTCAGTGTTAGTGTAAAACTGAAAGGCAAAATGGATACACTTTATTAAACATCTTTTTATTTTACATCTTTTTATTTTACTCTCTTGTGCCAATAAAAAAACAAGTTCTAGCTCTAATTCTTGCTTCTAAATAGTTGATTCAATTGCTCTTCTAATTATGTAGATGAATCCAAGAATTTCGCAACTAATTAATAATCGTAATTAAGTTTGATTGCGGCCATAATATTTTATATGTACACACTACACACACATATTTATCATACGCATTTATTGCCGAAAATGCGTACTGTTACACAGACTCGTGTTTTTTAGATTGAAGAAACAGATACATGTGTATGTACTTGATCTTGATTCTTGTCACTGTCATCACAATCTTAGTGTCTCCAATTTTCTGCGCTCGCATCACGACATGACATGACACGACTCCATTCTCCCATTCTCCATACTCTAGTTCTAATTTGCAGCGTCTCGTGTCATTTTGTTTCACATATTTCAGTAGAGTAATAACCATCATCATGATGATGATATTGTAAATACATGTATGCGAATGTGCGAATATTATTTCGTGACGTCTGTAGGTTAGACCTATGCGTGGCATAGTAACAAGTTGGTACAATGACCACACCATGTATTATGTATGTACGTACGTATTGTACGTGTATGCTCTTAATGAACTTTTCATGTGAGTTACTGTCTAAATAAGTCAACTCGCCCAGTAAAATGGAACTAGATGAGAAATAACTTGTTAAAAATGTTAAAAGTCAAGAGTAGAGTACAGGCGAAGAGGCGAGTTAATTAAGCAAACTAAACAAAATTGATTGCACTCATTTATTACCTCATTATGTTGTGTGTTTTAGTTGGTACTAATGAGACAGATTTTAAATTTAAAAGCGGTCGTCTGGTTTAAAATGCTTGTACGTTTTTCAGCCTTCTGTACGACTTTTATAGCTACATATAACTGTGAGGCAACAATAGCTATTGTATTTTTGCGCAGTTTGAACAACTGTACAATGCACAATGAACACAAGCAAAATACAAGCAAAACAGTAGAAAAATGACAATAGAGTTTTTTTCCTTGAGGGCATAAAACTTTAAATCGGATTTTGGAATTCTGTGGACTCTTACTATGGGCTGTGTATGTATACATATGTGCTGGGTTCAGTGGGGGTAAGTTTGAGAGCTGATTTTGACTCTTGTTCCAGCTGGAACTTACTTGGAAGTTGGGACTAAACTGGGAGTTTTATTTGTATGTTTTTTCTCTCGTTTGTCCCCGGAGCCTTTGTGACATGTCTCTGTACAGTACAGTTATGTCTCCGTTTTCTTGACCAAAACTCTCCGCTATATGCATAGACTTGCATCCACAAATTCTAATATGCTAAACTCCGACTCTCCGACGACTTCATTTGTTCGACAATGTATGGCGAGAGAGGGAATATTATTATCCTGAAAATTTCCCCAGAGTGGAGGAGTGAGTGTTCCATTTCTATTTTCAATTTTTTTGTATACATACTACATACACATGCATGCATGCACGTCTGTCTACAGTCTACATACATACACACGGCACACGCTTACTCCTGCACAAGTAGCTGCACGTATTATTTTGTGTATGTAACTCCGATCCAGTGCACTTTCATTTCCTATCGTATAGTATGCACTCTATATGTACACATACTGTAGAAGGCTGGCAGGCAGACAGACAGGCAGATAGAGAGGCTCAACACATTTTTTACATGGAGAGATCTGTCTCCTTGTCAGTCTAAAGAATTTTGTGTATGGGAAAATAGTGGCACTACTAGATTTTTCGACTTTGACTTTGGAAGAGAGGAAGGGAGAAAAAAGATTCGAGAAAAAGAGAGAGAGAGAGAGAAATAAGAAGAAAGTAGGAGAGAGGGGAAATGTGTAGAGTTCTTTTCACTTAAGAGTTTTCTTCGGTTTCTTTTCCTTTTCCCAGTTCTTTACTTTCTCCAACTTGGGAAAAAAGCCTCTTGGCTTGACTTTTTCTTTACCATCATACATATCATGTAAATATATATGTAAGATGTGAGTACATATGTGGGATGGGGATGACTATTGGAATGGATTTGCAAAAGCGGCCAATTGCACATCACTTTCATTTTATTTCAATTCCGACAATGCAGTCTATTCTATTCTGCTGTATAATAGATTTCGATTGAGCTCTTCTTCCGCTCAGCCTTCATTTTCTTCCCACTTTCCCACTTGTCATGGTGTCGTGTGTCCTTTCTTCCGTCAGGTTTCTCCCACCGGTTCCTTTTCTTTTGCTCTCTCTCTCTCTCTCACTCACTCTCTCTCTCTCTCTTCAGGACTTTTGGACTTGAGCGTTCATTGAGAAGAGCGGAGACAAGTGGGAAGTAAGGAAGTGTGTACCTGGCTTAAGGCTCAACTTTATTCACATTATGCACCGCCTCGCTCATCTCCCTTTCATAATATACCTGGTCGTTATTGGTCCTAAATCGGGTAGTTACTATCTGACTTCTTTGCGTTCATGAATCGACGGCAATGGCAACGACAACGAGTCCGATGAAGAAGAAGAAGAAGACGACAACGAGGAGGAGTAGGAGGATGACGATGAAGTCAATAATGGCAAATCTTCTCCCTCCTTTTTTCATTCTCTTGCTCTTGTTCTTGCTCTTTTCCTCTCTTCTTCCGTTTTAGCGTCAAAGTCAAAATCTCATTTCCTCCTCGGATGCAGACCGTCCTCAGAGTAATAATAATAGAGTGAAATCTCTCTCCCGCCTCCTTTTTTCTATATAATACACATACTCACATACTCTTCTACATTTGCTTTCTTTCTCAATTCCCTTTTTTTCACATACTTTTATACGCACACATTCCACGTTCATCTATCGTACAAGAATTTTGTCCTTGCCTTAAATTGTTTCTGGAGAAACAAAAATGAAATGAAGACTTTATTTTAAGGCTATATAGCTAGAAAAACATATAACTTGGTGTGTACCTATGTGTATATGTATTATGATACGGTATTCACTACTATAGCGTTGAAAAATGGAGCGAAAGCGGAAAACGATGCGCTGGCTCTGGTTGTGAAGTTATGACGGTGCTACAATAAAGATGTCAGCTTTCCCTTCATCTTCTTTCTTTTAGGATTTTTAATTATCTTTTGGGCTTTTATGTTTTATCGCTTTTATCTTTGTACTTTATACTTTATACCACGTTTTCATCCTCGCTTGCCCCTTAATTTATTCTCACATTTTTACTCTATTATGGTCAATGAAAATATTAGAGTGGAAATGAGATATCAAGTTGTATGTACGGAGTTTTATGTTTTATGCCGTAATAATAGTAATAATTTATTGTAATTGATGTTGATGACGATACTTTACGCTCAAGATGACTTAAAAATATAAATGAGAATGACAAACTCATTTTGTTTGATTATAATGAATTTTTGAAGCATTTATATATATATACCTATTATGCCTGTCTTTATGTATGAATATCATTATGAAGGTTACTTCAAACTATTTTGTAATTGCATGCAAATATTTTATCCGTTTGATGAAAAAAACAAATATGACAGTTTTCTATAATGATGAGCAATAAAATCAACAACTAACTGTTACATTCTGCATTTGTTTTGAGCAAACAGAAAATAAGGAAAAATTGTTCAAACATCCAAAGCTTTTCATCAATAAACAATTTCACTAATTGTAAGCTGCGTAGTTAGTGTGTATGTATGCAAAATAATGTACATAGTCAGTATTATGATGACATAACATGAAAATCAGCAATAATAAATAAATAGCAGTAACAAAATCCTTTGAAGAACGACGCAGGCACGTCATATTTAGTAGAAATAAAATGTCAAAATAACGCGAGTATGTGTATGGCATTACCCATTACCCGTGTGTTTGGCATTTAGATTCCCAAGCTGATGTGCACAGTGTACACTGTACACTGTACACGTTTCAATTCATACATTTTCTCCGCATTCCGTAGTCGTTTTGGATAAACTAGGGAAAATGGAAACATTTTCCCGGTGCCTTTTGTGTGTGGTAGATAAGCATAAAGATTTTGGATGTTATTACGTTGGTTTTTCAGTACTCGGCACACTTTTCCTAGATAACATCATAATATAATAATGATGGTGACGGCTCGTATATATGTATTTATCGACTGCAAACAGTTTAGCTTGACATTTGTTGTCGCTACTCATTGTCAATACTGAATATGTACATCAGCGCAGCGTTCAATCCATTTCACTTGTGTTGAGTATATGTAGTTGGAGCTGGAAAAGCCCGTAAGTGAGTTGTAAAGTTCAAGGTTGACTTTTATCGTTAAATCTAGTTACTTGAATATATTATTATGATATGTATGTTACGCAAGTGTAGAATTTAGGTTTAGGGGGATTCAAAAGCCCTATTGAAGAAAGCTCACTCATCAGAGATATGTATAATGAAAGTATACATATATACACCATGCACCTGTTCTGCCTGTCAATGAGCAATTAACTAGCATACACATAAAAAGGCAAAAGATTCTTTGTTTCCCTGTGAAAATTCTAAAAATCATCTACAAATCGAAAGCTGCCGGCATCAGGTTTGGGAAGATTTCATCCATTTTGTTCATGACATAATCCGCTAAAGATTAAGCAGCCTAAGCATAAATTTTAGATTTAGGCTGCTCAATGCTCAATCTTTCGTTCAAAAAGTTTGGATTCGCCAAAATTCAATTTGTTTTTGGAATTAGTTGATGGAAGAAGCTGATGATTAAAACAATTTTCAGCGTGTCGTGAAACTAAAGTTTAGATAAAGGGTGTGACGAGTGAAATAAATTTTATTTTACTGCCTCAAGGAATGTGGTAAAATAATCTATCTTTTATGTATGTGTGTAAATTATACACGATACCCTAACTATGTATTGGTGTAATTAACCACGACTCTATGGTTTTGTGTTTCTCATGCATGTATACTGTATACATGCATACACGATGTATAGACCTTCCCATCAAGCCCATCGTCGTAAAAAATGCAAAACTTTAGCTATCAAACCGTTTTGCCTTTGTCCCTAGAAGCTACTCTGCATATTTCATCGAAATCGGTTAACGTTTAGTGCCTCTCAATGAGGTTGCATATCTTCCAGAGTAGCCAAATTGATTCCAAAACCTCCAAATGGAGTGCATACATACATACTGGGAGGGAAGTTTTATTGTATACATATTACATATGCAGACGTACTTTGACTCTCGCATCGTCGATTCTCAATCTCGTATAGCAAAACTATGCATATCGGGGAAAACAAGAACCCGGTATTAAAGGAATTTTACAAAAAGCTATAGATTATAGATGATACATAAAAGTAAGTACGCATACGAAGTACATAGAAGGATATTAAAGAAGATGAACCTTTCTTCGTCTTTGAACCTCAAACCCCCAATTTTGTTTCTGGCTAGCAGTAAGTGATTCTGGATGCTCCATAAACTACTCCATTATATTACAGTTATGGCTGACAGAATTGAAATTGCAGCTAAGTGATTTTGACGCATCGCGGTCTCTGTGTATTATGCAGAGAAAATGGTCCTGAGGCAGGAAGCTTGTATACATGTATGTATAGCAACCTTGATGGATCGAAAAATCCCAGTAGCCTAACAATAGAACAAGTTGACTAGATTTAGTAACAAACGATGTAGTATTATGTATGTGTACTTATGGTTACATCTTGTATTTCAACTTGTTTCTGATAAACAATAAACCGAGAGATAACCAGAACAAAAGATGCAAATTATTGAGCATAAAAATTAGAGACATTTAATATTTAATTGATGGAAGTGTGGAGATCAGCGCTAATAAGGCTCAATATACATAAAACATTATAAAGAACAAAGTATGGGGCTGTCCTCATTCCCATGCTTTTTGGCAGGTCAAAACCAGATGCACAACAGACTTAACTAATAAACTGCATAGCATATATACTTATGTTTATACCTGTCTCGTGTAAGTGTGATATATGTACAAGTATGCACTACAGTATATTATTATATAATAGTGCACATGAACTTGTTCTATGCTTGGCTGGCTGGTTTACGATTGTTGTCTGCATTCTACTGTATCTATGTATCTACATATGTGTGATATTTGAGGGATTTGATGTAGCTGCAAAGTGCAGAATTTTATTATCATAATCACAATCACAATAATGCTCATGATGAAGGGTAGGCAAAGACGAATGCATTTTACATATGTCATAGTATGTATGTATGTATGAGATTCTTTAACTTCTTTAAGATATGTGTATTTGCACGAGAATCAAAGAGAAGAAAGGGATGAAATTGAATACGAAGAGTGGTTGCATAACTTTGTGTATAATATGTATGGTGTATACTGTATACAAATGCAAATTGGACTCCTACGCCGGCTTGTCCTTGACATCTTCTTCTCCTTTTACCATCATCATCATCATCATCATATGATCGTCGTCATCTTGATTATCTGAACAATAATGATGATCATAATAATGAAGTTGCTTACTTTCATACGCTGTTTACACTGTTTAAAGCACTGTGGGATTTTACACAAATACATTTTGGGGCGACATTAAAGAGATTGAGATTCTTCCCCTTTGTACACTCAAAACCAAAATAAAACGTGTTTCGAATTGGGAGTTTGGAGTCAGAGTTGTTAAAGTATGTACGCTGTACGTATATTTATGTTTACATGTATACATGTATGTGTGTATAAGTATTTGTGTTGCGGGCTGATGGTAATTGGTAATTAGTGGGCTCTAATATTATTACAAACATATAGTCACGTACATACGTGATAGGTATATTTTGCATGTAAAATGGAGCAAAGCCTGTATAAACAATTCTCATTCAATCCTTTGATCGTTTGAGGAAAACGCAGTTTTCGGGGAAATAAAGGATGATCAAAAGAATATGAAAATGCCTGCCAAGATGATTGAATATTCACAAAGTGCATACATTCTCTTTGTTTTTGCGTAATAAACAAACAAAATTTATGCTAAAAATTATTCTAAAATAAGCTTAGGACAAATTTTTTTAGCATGTACATACAAAACTGTATGCATGTAGTCCAGAATTTTTGAAATTTTTACACAGGCATCGAAAAACGGACCACCTTTTTTATCATTTTATCACAATTAATCAACGTATTTTTCCAAATTTTCCAAATTTCGATACCAGCTTATTATCAGTTCAATCCAAACAACTATGCAGGTGTTTGCATTAAATCGGATATTTAATTTACGGTTTCTAAAAAATTGATGTAATTAATTATCAAGGCCTTTTCTGCTCCTTAAAAGGTAATCTTTAATTTTAATTAAAAACTTGATTAATTACATTTGGTCCTTTGTATTTACAATTTACATGCTAACTACATGTGTATAAGTATGCAGATTAATAAAATAGAATTAAATGTTATTGCAGTCATGATTCCCAGTAGACCCCCATATTATCAAAGGATCTGTGTGTAAACATCCCGTACACCACACTATTGGTGTGTAAATACAATCTGGAGTGAGTTGGTTCGAAGTTCGAAGTCGAACTTTGATCTATTGTTTCTCCGAATATATTTACAAAGAACAATTTTTCTCATTCTTCTTATCCCGAGAGAAAATGTCCCAAAAGGCTTTAGCTGATGAGAGAATCATCAATAATATTACGGGTTTTGTTTTTCTAATGGAAATTGAGTTTCGACTTCCACCAAGCTCCGAGCTCCCCAAGGTCATTGATCTTTTCTACAATATTTGACATTTAATTATATTACACATTGTATATTTATACCCTATACACGATACGCAGAGAGTTTGTGTTACCATTATGCGAAAAATCCCATTGTTGTACTTCTTCACCATATTTACTTTTTCAAGGACAAGTTCGTATCGTCAGTACAGCCTGGAGTCCGCTTGTCAACTGATGCTAAAGTAAAATCATGATGCAACCTGTAAAGGTTATTTTTATAATGAACCCCATATTGCGTATCACGTGTTACTGAAATACCTCCTTGTATTGTGTTTAGAAAATCCCAAGGAAATCAGAGCAAGTTAAATCCATGTATCAGGATAACATCAAAATTGCCTGCAGTTATACTTATGTACAGCTGTAAAAACGTGAGATATACATATTTGATTTTACGCAAGAATCTTAGACTAGTGTAAAAGATTAGAAAAAGTTAATCCGGAAAAAGCCTGCAGGATTCCCTATGTTTTTTACAACTTTCATGACACCACACAGTAAAAATGTAGGTACGTGACAAGTTCAAATATCTTTTAAAGTAGGAGTGGTTTTTTTAGTATAAATAGCACCTTAGGATAAAAAAGGGGCTTTATATAATTTACAGCATTAAAGTCCTATTATAGGATATTTTTGGTAACTGCTTCAGATTTTTGGAATAGGTTAAATAAATCTTTAATTACAAGAGTATTAGTAACAGGAATTAATAAAGAAATAGGAATTGAGGCTTAAGTAGTAACTGGTGAAATAGTTGTTAAAGGAAATACTATAAAAGGTCTATTTTTTAGGAAAAAGGGATTATCTTCTTAAAGAAAAGAAGTACTGTTACTAATTATAAGTTAAGAAACTGTCACAGAGGAAATAGCTGCAGTAAGAAGATTTATAAAAATAAAAGAAAGGGCTAAAAAGTATTTTTATAAGATTTCCCTCTATTTTAAGTGTTATACTAAAGAAAAAGAGGCAATTAAAGGCAACTTAACAAGAGAAAGATTATTCAAGGTAAAGTTAGCAGTAATATAGTAAAGATGGCTAAAAATGGCTCAAAATAAGTGTTAGCTCTGAAATACACAAATAGAAACAAATAGAGAAAAAGACAGAAAAAACTAGTAAGTACTAAAATATTACATA
>JAQIVE010003555.1:0-16485 GCA_034698285.1 Sminthurinus bimaculatus | reverse complement strand
GAGTCAGAGTTCACGGACGCGAGACAGAATCTCGAAGCACTACTCCAAGAATACGAGGAAGCCGCCGGTAAAGGCCCTAATACAGCTGCCGCCAACAAAGCAGCGCGTTTATCACAGGCACCAAAGAAGGCCAGCATGAAACAACCTCTAGGTTAAATATCGCAATTAATTAATGCTTATTAATCTAGAACCAATATCATTAAATTAAAATGAAACGAAAGTAAAAGTACCTACTAGAATATTTTTGAATTGTCATTTTTATGCTAATTGTATGCTAATTCTGGTGTTTTGACCATGATTTCAGGAGCAACTCGACGACAAACGGAGGGAAGATAGCTTTATACATTCTTCCCTGCGTAAAGATGAGAGAGTCTAAGTATCATGGAAAGGATTAAAATTCCCGTTCAACGTCTTGAAAAATAACCAATAATAATCTCAAATTTCCTCTATATATTTATTTACCACCAACCCTCGCACCGTGTGTGTTATTTTGTGTTGTGTGAAGAAGGGGCGAGGAAACAAGACAAGGCGAGGTGTGGGCCTATAATTTGAGTAGTGGAGTTCCACCAGGGCGTGAAGTGAGGAGTATGAGACAATAATGGGAATGTCATCTGTCTCGGCCATCGGCCTCGTCATCAGGATCAAACAAGGAAATTCGATCTCTTGGCGTTTGCCTTTCCCCTTACCCTTGCCCTTGTTTTTTTTGCTTCTTCATTCAACTCTTTCATCTCATCTCTGCCTCCTCTATTTTCACCACCAAATTTCTTCACAACGCATAAAGCATACATAATATATTTGCTATATGTATTTACAAGACAGACACCAAATTTAGCTTTTCTTGCAGAATGGAAAATAAACCATGAATCAAGATCTATGTATAATGTGGCTTTTATCCAAACTAAATCTCGAGGACACAATTTCATGGAAACATAATCCGTGAGCAAGAAAAGGAAGATGAGGAAAGAAAAAGGAGTCCTGGGACTACGACTTTCGAGTAACTACTTCATCTCATCATCGTATCGTATCGTATCGTATCGTATCCTCCTTTGGAGAAATTCGATAGAAGTTTTTCCTTGTCCTACATGCATACACATGCATAGGCTACACATTTTTACTTATAATACTACACATTATTATGTATTATCATACATGTAATGTGTGTCCATTCGGATTTGATTACTTATTGTGTAATCTCTGCGTAATACATTCATGGTATCTCGTACGATAGTAGGGAGCTCCGCATTGACTCGTCACTTTTGTACCTATCTTGTGAGTAGTGAGAGGCAGCAGCACTGAAGGATTGTTCCTTCGTCTGTCGTCATGTCACATCGTGGCAGGGAAACCCAGAAGACCTCTGATGAGAAACGAAACGAAGAGGAAGAAAAGGGAGGCAAGGAGGATGCTTTGAGAAACTGATCCATTCTTGGCTTGGCTTTCCTTCAGGGATTCATCTATGTATAAGCAAGCAATATGCATGTAATATCTGCCTAAAATAGGATGGATATTGCACATATTTATGGAGAAGAAGCTTCAAACTCCTTTTTTTTACTCCGCTCAGATTTCTTCTTGTACAAGATCAGACATCCGACAATCCCCTTCAAATTTAGATTCAGGGTGTAGGTTGATTATATACATAGGCAGATCTTTACCGTTCACTGTGCATTGCACAATGTGAAAAATCCATGGCTATGTCAATATCGATATTATGCGTAAGGACGAGATGACAATACGAGCCAAAGCTAAACAGAATACATAATATGTATGAGACTTGAATGTCCCTTTCGATTCCGATTCATAGTTCTACACAGATTACAGATGACTATGTATATTTTGTATGGAAGGTTCTTGAAGACTTTCCAAAGGAAAGGTCGAAGATGAAGTGTTCATCTCACAAAAAAGTCGGAATCGTCCTTTTGAGCTTCTAACTGGCTCTCATCCATCAATTAAAGTTATATGAAGATGCTGAGTTTTGAAAAGAAAATTTGGTTATATTTCATTTCATTCTTCTTTTCTGCTCTTTTTGTCGGTTCCAAACACTGTAGGACTATCATGGACACTGAATGAAAATGTTATTATTAATTATCACCATGTTCGTGAAAGCTAATGAATAAAATAAGAATTGGGATGCTCCCTTGCTCTTATTGTTAGTTAAAGTTTGATTTGCTTAGAATCATATCAAATCCACCAGAATCAACCGTACACGAAGTATGTAAAGATAGTTAGGCAAGTACTAGGAAGTTAAAAATAGAGGGTGAAGGACAGTTGAAAGAATTGATTGATGAAGTGTATCTTGGTTGCTAGTGTAGTTAGTAGTTATAGCTTCACCTGACTTACATACATTGTTATGTCTCTGGAGTCTCCAGCATTTACCATTATGTAACTAACAATGCATAAGTTATTAGTATGATGACCTGTAAAATACTCCAGCTAAGTTTGATGAACGGTAGGATATGCAATATACTTAGCTTAGGTATCACTCCATTATGTACATACATACACGTAAGTAGATAATGTTTATGTATTTATGGATTATGTATGTATACTGCATGCTTCTATAGTGTAGTATTATTTTTTCCTTCCTTTCCCTCTTTGTTCATACCACCCTCAAATTCTCCTCGAGTTGGAAAAGTCAAACGGGCGATGGGTTAATCATCTTGTTGGAAGGGCAGAAAGAACAGCAATAATTATGTATTATTTACTATTTACTCATCGTCAGTCAGTCCCTTCCTTTTCTCTCCTCAACAAGTTAATTGAAGGGTTCAAAAAGTCGAGTCTAGAAAAATGTTCCCCTTTTCACAGTATTTTTATTTATTACGTTTTCCAACTTCTTACCTGTATCTATCTATGTAGGTTCTATCTCCTATCTATCTATCTATCTACAAACTCATCCAATTGATTTAGGGTACAAATCCAAATCCAAAGGAGCTACCACCATCGTATTGTAAATTACATGCTTCTAATATCCCTCAAACACTGTGCGTGGCCATCGCTGTCATTAATATACTATAAATTATGTAATGCAAAATGCAATAAATACCAGTAAAATGTAAAATGACGTACTTTTCTCCTAGAGTAGATTAAAATGTAGATTACACACAGGTAAATTCTCTGCCAGGTTTAAATTTTGGTTCCTTTGGGACTTTTAAAAATTTTATTTCAATAACAGAGAATACTGCAGATTTACAATATGTAAGAGAATTTGGAACCCTTTCCGGAAATGATTCAGGAAATGAAATCCAAAATATATAAAATTCCATAGTGTGTATCTTTTCAAAGTCAAACCACACACAGAGGAATTGGAAAAGTGGTCAACAGTCAACACAGTGGAGCATAAAATACAAAGGTACAAAATAACGTTAAAATTTTATGATATTTTTGTCTCAAATGACCAAGCACAAGCAAGGACTTCAACATGATTTTAGCATGTTTTCCTTGCTCATTTCGCTGTATGATATTATGATATGATAGGTGAAATGATATATTGCATTTAGTAGTGACTACTTTTGGTAGGAATGAACTTGCCGACAGTAATAATACAAGGAAAAGTTGGAAAAGTCGTGACTTTCGATGTAGGGAAGATCATCGTTGGAATGACATGCTTAGTGTCTCCATTTCTTCCTTCACGTCTGTCAAAATAACTGCAGAGTTACACTCATCGTGTCTGTATTTTGAGCTTTATGATGATTGCGTGATGAGAGTACCTACAAGTACAACTGTATAATATGTATGTAGAAGTGGCAGTAGAAGAAGAAGGCTTAATGGAGATGTAAAAATGGCTTCTTCTTTTTTCTTTCCAACAATCTGACCATTACTTGGAATTGTCATTCTCTCTCTCTCTATACGTTTTAGCAACTGTGCAACATACACATTATACACATAAAAACTAACCTTACAATGAAATTGTGATAATTTGTCCATATTTCCAGATGCGTACACCGTACACCAGTGCGCATTTTGTATAACTAGTGGTGTCAGGCTAGTGTGTACAACATGATGAGTCGTATTTTGTCTCAGTCCAAATCCAAATCCAACCTCCCCTGTTCTCGTTATGAGCCCACACAGAACCCTAAAACTGTTGTTTTTTCCTAGAGATAAGCAGACTATAAATGTGTCAATGGGAGAACGGAGATGTGAGAGAGACAGATAAAAATTTTACACCACACAATAAGGCAGAAAACATCAACGTTGAAAGACGCATCAAAAGCATCTTTCCACAATTACGGAAAACAGAATGTACAGATTGTACCTACTTATAGAATTAACAAGAAGTAGAGGAACTGGCAGCAAAAATATAAAAGGGATATGGAAGTTTATGGAAGAAAAGACAGAAAACAAAGGGATTCTGACTCAGACTGTCATCAACATGTCAAGGATGAGCCTCAGCATTTCACCACTCATACACATACATACATACATACATACATATTATATGTATCAAAAGCATAACCTCAAGTTTGACGCTGCGAGCAAAAATAAAAAAATGCTGCTGTTCTTCAAACTTCTAACAAGGAGGGAATCCAAAGTCACGGAGCAGCAGCACGGAGGTTTCATTTCATAATCATAAACATAATCGTAATCATGGCCATAATACTGAGGATTAATGAGGGATATTATTGAATTGTTTTTGGTTTTGTTTCAAATCCAAAAGAAGCAAAAGAGAAAGGTTAGAGATACATACATACATACATCCATACAAATATTATTGTAGTTTTTGTACACAACATAATACATAATACGGATACATAAATACATAAAATATCAGTTAAGTTTGGGTAAATATAGGCATTAGGAAGATGGTAATAATACCATAATATGATGATCTCTCTTTTACCTTCTTCTTTCTCTCCGGTGGTCTCTTTCTATGTTATACATTATACCTTTCTTTCGTCTCTCACCCAGTGCCCATAGGGAAACTACATGCATTGAATCTTGGCTTGAGCCCTTCAGGAAGAAGACGAAGAAGTAGGAGAACTTGAGGTCCAGCAGTTGTCAAGGAGTCGTATAATTTTGAGAGCGATGTGTCTATACCGTATATAATAAGACAGGAGATCCTTCAGTGTAAATTGTAAATGTGTATTGTGGATTGCAGTGTCCATGATATTGTATGATAGAGCGAGTGAGTGAGTAAGCCTAGGGCTAGAAAATCTCTGTACGATACAAGATACACACTACATATACATACTACATAATAATAAGTATCTGGAGAAGACCTTTAGTATTTTTCTTGACGAGTTAGGCGCCGAAAACCAACAAACTTCATAGCGGGAGGGCCCGTGAGCAGACCTCCCTTTTTATACCTTTTCTTTCTCTCACTAACTAGCTTTGTAAGACAAGCTCGCCACTTACAATGTACATTGTACATATTATACATATACACATAGTTATGGACTCCAACTTTTGGGCTTGTTTAGAACTCCATAAACTCAGTCATAATGCACCGGGCCGTCAACACCATCAACCGTAATATATTGCACTTATTGTACTTACTTGTCTTTCTCCCTCCCCCTCACCTGTATACATATACTGTATAATATACAGTATATATAGTACAGTACATAGTACATATACATGTACATAATATTATTAGGTATGTACATGTATAATATGTACTATGTACACCTTGTTTTTGTTTTTCCCTTTTGCATCAGCAGGCAGACTGACTCACAGTGCCAGTGATCAGTCTCCAGCCTAATTAAAACTATACCTTTTGCTCCATTACATTTATAGCTCGCCTTGTCGTATATCTATTTCAATTTACCATGTCCGTTCAGGCAAACATGATAATGTGTATAGTGTATAGTGTACAGCATAATATTTGATATTATACATACAAAGGGAAACACTCGATTCCTTGCAGATTATCACCATTAGTATTATTTATTATGCGTAATATGGGTACTCGGACCACTAACATGCATCTATGTATGTATGTACAATGTACAGTAAGAAGAAGGAACAAGACACATTGTACTTTTAAAATTAAAATTGTATATTATGGTTGTAATAATACATTATTCTATAGCCTGTGCTGCGTATGTGTGTATAAACTTCTACAACGTGGTTCTTTTACCTTCCGATTTCCTTCACCCTTACTCACTATCAATCATATCATCGTCTTTTGATATTGAGTTGTCTATTCTTCCTCTTACTTAACCAAGTTGGTGTGTGGCGCAAAGGGTGAATGAGGAAAATAGAACATGTCAATAATCCTAATAATTTTTCACTCTGCAGCATGTGTAATGTGTACAGAGTACAGAGTACAGAGCATAGAGAGTAAGGCCACAATAACAACGGAACAGCTGACCATTTAGACAGCCAAAGGTAAATAAAGCAACAAAGATGATGTCTCAATTTTAATACTGTTTGTATATGTATAATCGTGAGAAGTGACGATCTGGCGAATAAAGAGCAGTCGCCTTTTGGATACGTTGTAAATTAAACAAAATAGCTAGAAGCTAGAGGAATAATTAAACGTTCAAGCGTTTTTACTTTTGAAGACACAGAACTCAAAAAAATTAGATGCACCTATGTCTATAAATAAATACCTATTGTTGACTGTATTTATGTTTTAGATTATGCCCCGTTTAGATTCTACACACAATATGTACATGTACAGATTGTGTATATGAGTGGGACATGAGAAACTGAAACAAAACATATTACACTGATATACATTATACCTCAAAGTCGGAGATAGCAGAGAAAAGTCAAAAGAACAAAGCAGGACAAGAAATGCAATAAATGTCTTCCTATACATTATACATATAAGATGTAAAATACTATAGACTATGTATCCTGTATTTAAGAATCCTGAGCAACAAATACGTGAACATTGTTTTTTAAGAGTCTGAACCGAAAGGGAATTGAAAAAGAACCCGACAACAAACAAGTTCACAGTGGCCTTTCCTTTTCCCCAAAGAAAAAAACGAGGAACAAAGGCAGAGAGAAAGATGAGACGAGACGACGAAAGAGGAAACAAACGAATTTCTTATCAGACAAGAAATCAAAGGATGATTTGTTGAGGAGGTTCCAGTCAAAGTCAAAGTTAAAGTTGGGACTGGGAAAGCAAAGCAAACTTGTTCCCATTTCAAACAACATAAACTTTGATTTTGTATTTTGTATCGGTCCTTTGTATGTATGTAAGCTGAGGGACTGTTTGGTGGTAATACCAACTTGGTATAGGAATACATTTGGTAGGAGAGGCATGAAGGTGTACTTATAAAAAAAATCAAATCTACAGGGACTTCTCTCCAAAAGGACTCAAACATTAAAGTAAAGTAAATTTTTTAAATTTTCAGCAAGCCTAAATATTTTTTGCGACACCGGTCTCAAAATTTGTTCAATGTTTACCGTTGAATTTTTGCTATCTAATCTGTCTTTTCAGCAATCAGGAAAAATTCGGAATAATCACAATAATAGTACTGGCTTAAGTATTCTATAAAGTGTATTCGGACTTTGGGCGATGTAAAGATGAGAACGAAAAGGAGTCGTTGCTTTCAAAATTTTCCATGCGTGGGAGACAAGGCTCCATTATACATACTCACAAATAAGCACAACACGCTTTTATGCTCGACTCATCTCTGCGGGAGTTGCGGGACAGAAAGAGAATTGACCATTTTCCATTCCGTTGTTGTAGCTGGAGCTGGTCCAGTGACTTTTTGTACAAAGTTTTAAAGTCAGAATTTTATTTCAACTGCCGTGTGTGCATACGCATACATACTCACTGACTTTGATCATTCCATACAGCTATTAAGTCAGACTACATATGACCCATAATCTATGGACCATAGTATCAGGTATGTATATGAGATTTGTGGATACATAATGAACCTGAACATTGGTCACACTTACATAAATACACGAGCACACCTTGACTGTAACGAGATCCATGCACACTGTCAAAATTTTTATTTTATTTCCTTTTATTATAGTATAAAGTATAAACTGACCCGTCTCGCTTCACTTCCTAAAACCCATTCTTACTTTCTTTCTCTTTTCTCCGCCACCACTTTCTTCCTTTCTCTTCACAGTCTGCCTATTTCGTTGCAACAATTTCATTTCAGCTTTGTTGGCCATTAATGATTGGGAAAAAGGCATAAAATCCGTCAATCATTCAATAAGCGATGCTACTTTACCTATACCTACATTCAACACCCACAGATTCATTCCGGATCTCACTCAATGACATTTAAACCTCCAAAATGTCCAAATACCGAGTAATACATTTAATAAATGGATATTTGTTGAACAAAATGGACAGAGAGTATAATAGTTACAACCCGAATAAAATATGCAAAAAATTGAACACTTGGCATTCAAGCATGTTTTATTCTGACAATTTGACGATGTTTAACGGCGACAGATACATATGAAATATGCAAGGTGATCTTTGGTTCATTCATACAGCAGTCCAACCTAATTTACTCTTGAAATTATGATGAAAAAATCTAGTTTCTGGCTGTTTTGTCTTCTTTTTTTTGTGTACCTACATTTTTACAATATTTACATGGAAGCTTCATCTCACAATATAGTACTACATAATATAGCATGTAGTACAGAGTACAGAATTGAAACATCCTTTTAGGCCAAATAAAACGATTTGTTCGCATCGCCAACAAAAATATGATTGTGACGATTCAACAGCTGTAGATCCTTTTCAATATCCTTTAATTGCTCTTCCAGTTCGGCCTTTCTCTTAATCTTTCCCGCAGTGTCGATTAAAAGGGGCAATGACTGGAATTCGGCAAATACTTGTTCCCAGTGCATTTTCAATCCACAGATCAAGCTCTGTCTTTCGTTCTCATCAAGGTGCCGACATTTTTCCTGGGCATCTCGCTTCGCTTGCTCACTTGCATATCGTTCTTGTTGCGCCTTGGCTTGAAGCTCCTGTTTTCTTTGGACAAGATAGCCTGAAAAACCAGTTACAGGTACTTGAGTAATTTTTTCACAGGAAAAATGGAATTACATATTTTTACACTGTTTTTAGTTAAAAATGTACGTATTCTACGAGTTGTTAATTTTACCTGGGACAAGTCCATAATCATGCCTAAATACGTATTTACGAGCAAATCCCGATTTTGTCCATTCTTGCGATGTTCCCTGTAAAAAACAAGAAGATAACTTAATGGCGATGTAGAAAGGGCTTATTTTAAAAAACCAGTATTGTAAAAACTACCATATATAATATACACAATACACAATACATTTAGGATTTTACACTCTAATAATAAGGCGAAATTGAATAATGAATAACTACACAAAACTAGTTGACGCATAAGAATAAGTAGTGTCATCTTGAATACCTTTGGTTGGTCGACGAAACGAGCGCAAGGGATTTTAGCGGGTTGACGAATAGCTTGTATCGCATTGTCCCTTACGTAATCTCTTCGACCTTTTGGAATTATTCCGAATCTTCCACAAGCAGCACTTGGCACTGGCGGCTTACAATCATTACAACAAAGTCTAGGAACTCGACATTTGACACAAACAATATCTCCGCCAGCTCCGTTACTACACGAACAAGGTTTCTCAGTTCCACACACAGCTTGATTTGAGTTATTATTGTCTGAAAGCTGAGCTCCTGTACAAGTCGCAAAAACCTCGTTGGAACTTTCATCATTTAATCCAGCAGCGTCTTGCGGCGATACCCGGCATTCGCCTCTTGATGTGGACGCTTGTGCTTGTTGATTTCCTCCCTCCCCTCCTGCACATGGCTCTACAACTTGAGCCTCTACTTGTCCATTTTGAATACGCACTTCAACATCAACGTCCCTTAAGTCTTCTTCTGTCTTTACAGGAATCGGGCAGAGCTGGACTCTGGGAACTAAATAGTTTTATAAAACAATTTTCGCGACTGAATTAGCAATAATGTCAACTTATTATTAACTTTTATTCATAAAAGTTGGAAAATTATAGTTAATACTTTTTTATGTCTGAAAAAGTACCTCCTGGAGGTCTGATGGAAATGGGCGCTCTTGAATGTTTTCTTAAATATTTTTCCGGTGGACACAGTGGAACTATCGGAGCTAAAACGTAAGCAAAAATAACGACTGAGAATTGCCTATACAATATACATTCATTGCGTTGTTGCGTTCGAAAATTGATTGCCGTGAAAATGACAATTAAATCATCTTACGTCCCATTGTTTTACTGCAGCCGCGTTTGTTACAAAAACTTTCCTTTCGGACCATACACGCATAACGGCTTGTATACCTAAGTTTAATTATCATACGGAGATGAAAAATACATAGTATTGGAAAATATTATTACATGATATATGATAATACGTAGGTAGATGTATTAATTGATATTATGTTCTTCCACTTACATGGGGGGTTTTGAGGACCCCATTTGAGGACGCTTAATGAGATTGTACACACATTCATCATGATTCTGATTATTACAAACAGTGAACATCTTTTTGGTACCAAATCCCTTGCGGGCTTCGTATTACTTTTTAACCGACAGGGATTGAATATTCCGGACAGGATCTTTAGTTTCTTTTTTATCAAAACGAGGGTGGACTCTAGTAAATGCTAACTAAACTCGTTAAATTCCCCAACCAAGGAGAAACAAAGATTCTTCCTAATTCAAATCCTGTAGTGGAGGTATAAACTATGCAATTATTTTGAATTCCAGCTCTGTTCTGTATGACGGGCGTCCCTTTTTTGACGTATCTTCTTCCGTTGTAGGCCAAATTCCAAATTGCCTTTTCACACAGGAATGGACTCATTTTATTGACCAAATACGGTAAAATATGCACCCCATACCCGTACGTTTCATTATAGTTTCCTTGACAACCACAATATGCAGTGCATTACACATTACACACGGTACCCGACTCGGTATGTGGGGCAAAAGATGACAAATTTTGTGATGGCGCCGGAGGAGCATCATAAGATTTTGGATTTTATGGTAATATGTACCTACATGGCGAATTCTCAGGAAAGTTTTACAATATCTAATAATATGACCTTTTAGGATTCGAGAAAAAGAATAATAAGTCAAAGTCATAGACTAGTTTGTCCACAGCCGTCCTGTATGTAGATGCTTTAAAGTCGAGGGTTAAAACCGGCATTAAGCAGAACCATCGTAACACCGCTTAAAGTAAACTTTAATAAGTAACAAGACATTGCAAAGGTAATTTAACGACGTTTTTTAAATAACAACGTCTATTTCTCTCTTTTTATTTCACTTAAATGGTCCACTGTAAAAGTTTTGCCTTTTTCTTCAAAATCATGTTCACACCATTATAAGATTGTAATAATACCGCTGTTAATCATTATTACTATGCTTATAATACTATTATCTAGTCGACACATTCCAGTAATAATCATCTCTCTTCAGAAACAAATTTAGCAGGTGTCTGGGTATTTGAATAAATTATATTCCTCAGTTCATTTTGCTTTCGTTTTCAATCTTACTTAAGGTACACATATTATGTAAAATTACTTCTTTCTCATATCTTATACATTATTTTTATACTTTATCAATCTAGTTAAACTTGAAAGAATCGATTTACTTTCATATTACATTATTTCATAATAATATAATAGCTGGTAATGCGCAAAATTTCCAAATAGTTAGTAAGTTTGTATTGTTATCTGAGAATGTATACATTACTTTCTTGTTTTTATAGTGAGATTTCACTGTCAGTGCCATAATTATTTAGCTCTCACAAGGGCATTATTTATTTTACAATAACATAATAGTCATATTTTATTTTTATTATCCTACTTATCGCTATTATTATTATCATTATTGGTATTAAAAATCATTTTTGCTTAAACTTGGGCGAATAATTATTATTATTACTCTCAAAATAAAAAGTTTTTCGTTTTTGAATACAAAAAAAAACAAAGTCTTCTATTTTGTTTAACAAAAAGCTGCAACGCACGATGGCCATGATCAAGACTCCTCACGACTAGAGAGTGTAGGCCTACTATTCATGGAATTATTACTATTATTATTACTATTTATTGGTTGGTTGGAATGATTATTATGATTATGATGGAGATGTTCAACTTCGCTTTCACAAATAGAATAAGGATTATGCTGATCAATCTGATCTAAAATTCGTCCTTCGAGAATTAAATCTAACGGTCTAATTTTAGAGACGAAGGTTGATGTTAAGGAAGAACACGTGGAAGACAGGGTACATTCCGGGAACGCCATTCCTGAATTATTTGTTGTATTAGCTATTGCACTAGTAGTTTTCCCACTGCTAACAACGACAATCTCATTCCGGCTAGTAGTAGTACATGGAAGAGAAGTTGTTGTTTCTAAAATATTCTCCTCTGCGATTTTTTCTGGACTTCGAACTTGAGGAATTGTATTACCAAATTTACGTAACTCCTCCAGCTATAGATAAAAAACAAAGAGATTATATTATTAGTATCATTTTAAACAGCGACTTTTACATGATTTTTACCCCAAGGAACTGGAATAAAACGGAACATTAAATTAATAAATAATTTATTTCATTATCCTTACTAGCTCTTTGGGAAATGCTAATCCTCTGGTCAAACTTGATGAAACAGATTGTAGCCAAACGGCAAGCCTCTCAAATGATGGCCTATAAAATTAAAAAAAAAACAAGGTGGTCAACGAATTTATCAAGTTGCATGATCAAACAAATGAATTTTTTTTAAAATCAAAACAATTTCAAACTTTTGTCGGAAATCTTCAGATAACATAATAATATAATTTTCAAAGCTGAAGAGAATAGGAGATGTTGTACCTTTTGTCTGGATTCAAATCACAGCACATAAAGGCAATACGCCAAAGAGGCTCTGGGCAGCCAGCACAGAATTTTTCTAGAAATAAAAGTTGATTTAAACTGAAATCTCCTGACCGAGGGAGAAAATCTGGATCAGCATGTACCCTTCCAATGAGCTGAAAGCAAAAATGGAAATTAGGTTTATCAAAAATGTGTATCCTAAAACAATAAACGTGTTTAAGGATGATTCTACTGTATACTAAAATATTTAAAAATATCTTACAAAACGGAAAACAGAAATATTAAGCTCACTCACCTCGCAAAGAATAATACCAAAAGAAAAGATATCGACGGTATGATCGTATTTGTAGCCTTTCATCATTTCAGGAGCCATCCTATTAATTTGAAAAGGATAAAATTTCATTAAATAATTCGGTACTATATCTTACGGTTTTGCAATTTATGTTTGAAGGGCTTGTCATCGATAACTTTTTACGTACCAAAAGGGATTTCCTACTACCGTGTATCTATAAAAAAACAAGAAAATAAAAAGTCAGCTTGAATTATTTTTTTAAATATAACATATTAGACGCATTATTAATAATGAACAATATTTAATATTGTTCATTGTACACTAATACTAATACAAGTAGCAACAATGTGAAATAATTCATAAGTAGATATTTTAAAAATCAATGAATAATGAACATGGATACAAAATGTAGAAATGAAAAATATACCGCTTTTTCCTTTCGATTCTTCGCCCCCGTTTACTCGCTGCCATTCGAGATCTATCTAAATGCTGACTCATCTCACTGATTATTTACAGAAAATCAATAAAACAAACTTTTATTTACAATGTAACAACCAGATATGTAAATGAATTAATTACTTCAAATAATTACAAATTACATACTAGTATTTTAAGTACTCTGTGAATTTAAAACATATTTACCTGGTAATTCTAGCCAAGCCAAAGTCAGCTACAACAACCGACAAATCCTCCCTCACAAGACAATTATGTGAGCTAAGGTCGCGATGAATTACCCCCATCGAATGTAAATAGGCTACTCCACATGAAATATCATGAGCAAACCTGGTTCTTTGTGTCCAACTCAATTGAAGTTTAGCATTTTGGATCAACTCCCTTAAACTACCCCCTCTAACATATTCGGTGATTAAGTGTAACTTCCTCTCTTTGTACAAAACACCAATAAATCTTAATACATTAGGGTGTTCTAGTCTTCTTAAAACAGCAACCTGAAATACAAAACCGAATAATCACGCCATATTTCATATTTCATAGACTTTAATTTTGCATTTAAAACAACCTTGTTTTGTATTGGTTTTTGTGTTACTAATTTGTATTTTTTTTTTGCATACCTCCTTTAGGAAATTTTTCTGTGCTTCTATAAAAAGAAATGAAAAATATACATTACCATCATTGCCTGATATAGAAACAGATAGCAACACATTCACATATCTCACATCTTCTATTTCATTAGTTGATATTACTCATTTTATGGTTCACATACCCTCATCAAGTCGGTACAACTCCTTTAACACCATCACTTCCTCTGTTTCACAGTGTGTAACTTTAAATACCTGTCGATTTCAGTAAAAAAAAGCTCATAAAGATACCACTGTCTTGAAGAATATAAAATTAAAACAAAGATATTTTTACTTTTCAAAACATTCAACTGATTATTACCTGGCCGAAAAACCCCTTGCCTAATAATTCTCCTTTTACTAAATCACAAGCACGAAAAGTACAAGTTTGTGAACGTGCTTGCTCTCGAAAGGATAATGTACGGGCTAATAAAAACAAGAAAAATATGATCGTTAATTCATTGCATAATATCTCCGTACAAAGTTCTGAACTTATATTCAGTGCTAAAAAGGTAAAATTTGTATAACATATTTTGTATTTTGTACTTACCTAAACCAGCTTTTGTATATGTAGGAGGAGTTGGAGAGGAGTCGCTAAGGCGAGAGAGAGATGCTGCTCGTTCTTCACATCTCCTGTAAATTAATTAATATACAAAGTAAATTGGTTATCCATGTTAATTTTGTGCATCAAATCAGTTTAAATGTATAGTTGTAAATAGTATGTATAGTTATGCATTTGTAAATCCGTATTCGGTAAATACCCATTGGATCGGCGTGGCTCTCTAGAACGATGGGTTCTCAGTCTATCTTTGGGTTTATCCATTTCACTACTACTTCGTAATTCCAAACCTAAAAATGAATTAAATAAATGTTATTATTCTTTGTATTCTATATTCCTCATTGCTTCACAGTAAATACAATATATCATTAAAGACTAGGAGAAAATCAAAGAACTAAAATTGTACTTACTACTTAAGCTACCAAATTTAGTCTCCTCAAGTTTCCGGCTAGGCATTTCAAGGGACGGCGTTTGCTCAACTGTGACCTTTTCAGGGAGAAAGAAAACATTTTGTAATTACATGTGCATACATTAGAAATTTCAGTAGTAAAAGTGTGAAACATTCAAATGCTGATAATGGAGAATAAATTATAATGGTCAACTTCCAACGCTGAATATTCATGATTACAGTACTTGCATATTTAATTAGATCACTATTTATACATAATATGTATTTACATACATTAAACATTAAAAGACTAATGAACTTAAGTATGCAGTATACATATACTGAGCTCAATACACATTCAAATAGCAAAAAAACAAAACAAAACAAATGACTTACTTGTACAGCTGATGTTCGTTGATTTAAAATTTTCTCAATATCAGGGAGGGACTGATCATTTATGTTTTGACCATTTATCTCCAACAGACGATCGCCAACCTTTAGCTGGCAGCTTGACCCATTAAAGCCATTCCTAATCACACACATTTGTACAAATAATGACTTACTCATTTAAATTAACATTTTATACGCGTTCAAACAAATACAAATTCATTGGAATTCACAGTTCACAATAGACATTTCGTTCACTTCACACGGCCAAGTTTGTTTGACACTCATAATATACAAGTACGAAGAACGTTGTTCATGCTGTTGACAGCTATTATTTGTAAGACTGCAAAATTTGATCACTAATCACTAACAACACAAATGTGTTTGTCAACACTCGCTCCAAACTTTTTGTACGCATTTTAACACACGAGCTAAATAGCAGTATTACAAAAAAGATAAAACTATAAAATATAAAATGCTGTATCCTTCAAAAGTAAATTGAAACCGAAAAAGGAATTTTTGCTCCCAAAAATGTTTGTTATACTGACATAGTGAATAATTTCGTAGTGGTAAAGAATGCAAAAACTTATTTCAGTATCCTGGCTCTCTTTGTAAGGTCAGAGTCAATGTCAGTAGTAACAATTCATCTTCAATAATTGGAATAGTGAATTGGAGTAGTAGGCGTGTAGGAAAATCGTGGAGTTTTCTCCAAACATATTTAACAAGCTTAAACGCGGATTAAGAAGACGATGAATAACGTAAAAGACAATATACCTATAAAACAAGATGGTAAAAAGAATTGAGTACTTTATTACACAATAGTGAGCATATTATGCACATTAAACATATTATATGCATACAGGGAAAAGAAGATCCCTAAATGCTCAAAGAATACTGCATGAATATGGGAAACTAGGAAAAGGAATTCAATACAGAAACAAATATATACTTAATACCTAACTACTACTTTGTAATACAGTAAACTATATATATATATATATATATATATATATATATTATACAACATATCAAAGACATAAGTAT
>JAQIVE010003554.1:0-16488 GCA_034698285.1 Sminthurinus bimaculatus | reverse complement strand
TAATGACAAAATGAACCGTGACTTTTTCGTCTTTCTTTTCTTTTCCTTCCTTTCTTACGTGTTCGCTTTAACATTTAAATAATTCAGATTGCTGTTCTTTTTTTTCTCTGTTTCATGTTTTCCTCGTTTTTCTCTTGCCTTTGTTATTATTGTTGTTGTTCTCTGTCTGTTATGTCATTTTTCCTCTCGTGGCATACCATGCATGTCGGCTAAATACATAATACATTGTGAAAGAGAAAAAAAAACTTTTCCTCTTCATGTCAACTATTCACCCGAATACCGAGTAATCAGTACATTTTACATGTGTTCAACTTAAGAGGAAATTGACTGTAAACATAACTGGATTCATGTAATAAATAAATAAAAAATAATATGGTTACGATATCTAGTTTCTTGGACAAAAATGTACACTACGAATGGAACTTTTTTTTAGTTTTTTCCATCGCTTTCTAGTGTCTGTTTTTCACAGGATTTTAAGCGTAATATAATAATGCAGACAATAAGTGTAAGCTACACACATTGTCTATATTATTGATACCATGATACCAAAATTCTAGGCAACAAAATGTGTCTTTACAGTGCTGTATGAATCTGTAATGACTGCGAACACGTTTTAAATGATATGACTGATGATTGTTACATATATTATATACATATTGTCTTATTATGTGTCGTACCGGTTAAATCTGACATGTATGCGTAATAGTAATTTAAGTGTGTGTTTGTTTGTCTGTTTCAGGAGAGTTGGACTAATTAATGACTGTATAGTTAAGCTGAGACGAGGAGGGAAGCGGAATACATAGTACACAACGTCTGCTCACCGAGTGTAGATGTACTGACGGAGAGAAAAGTAGAATCACAAATTGTTTTAAATAATTAAAAATAGAACCAAGTTTAACTGAACTCGAGTACAGTTAAATTGTTATTGACGTCGTCGTCGCTATCGATGGCTTGGTGGAACATGAGTTCTCATGTTCCAGACGGTGTGAAGAGGGGAGGAGGCCACATTAAAAATTATGAAAAAAGAATCAGTTCACTCGTGTGTTTAGCTGTAGTCACCATTGGACTTTTTGCAACATCATTAGCAGTCCCACACAGCAGGCATGCAGAACTTCTTCTGAATGATCCTCGACTCCGAGGTGAGTAACCCTCAACACAATTTTCTTTACCATTTTCTCACTTTTTCCACATCATTCCTGAAGTATGCTTAACATGTATCATATCACATTCTACGATATTATGTTATACCGTATACTGCTTCTACTTGTTGTACATGGTTTTATGTATGTAGAAAGTGGTACAAATACAAATAATATATAGTATAGGAATCACGTGCTGGAACTTTTCACGTTAAAATACGAAACATATATTATATTATATAGAGACAAAAGGAACCAGTAGCCAGACATACACATATAGTATAATATTTTTATTTTTCATGATTATTACCCTCTCATTTCCTAAAATCTTTTGCCATTGAACAAACCGAGTCACTTTTATTTTATATTTTTATTATAGTTTATGATACAGCAGCTCATCATCTTTTGTAAATTGTATTGTACAAACTATGTATTATAATATGTAATAATAAGAAAAAAGTATAAATTGTTTCTTCCTCGTTCATTTTACTTTTTCTCTGTGTGACTCTCTCCACGCCTACCTACTAATTTTTGTTTTTTTGTGTATTTTCCTACCCCGACGACACCGTCAGACGGTGGCTAAGAAGGAATACCCAAGGAAAGAGTGACAACATTCCATTGTTACAAAGGACAGAGTTATACATACTAGAAAAAAAGGGTTATAGTATATTTTACATGCTCATGTGTACTATAAAATAGCTATGGACACCAATATGTATATATGTACTATGTTACAACGTATACCTTCTGATTTTCCCTTTCGTCAAATGATAATTCCGTTTTCCCGTTGTTTACAATTTTTACATTCTTTAAGTATGTGTGTGTGACGCCGTTTTGTGCTGATGTTTTGATTTTTTGATATACGCCATCCATAATACCAATCCATGGCAGCCGACTCTACTAGACGGCATAGTTGTAAACTGTAGGTATTAGTCTTTACCTTCACACTCACTTTCTGTTTCGTATTGTCTCTGCTCCTTCGTCTTTTGCTTCTTCATTGCTATGTATGTACACATGAAGAGCGACAATATCATTATCATTTCATGATGATGATATTCCTATACTTGCAGTGTAAAACAAACGGAAACTTCCTTTTTTCAATTATTTTACTCCTCCACCCCCTATATATACTTGGTTAATTTTTCCTGCATTTGCATTCCTATTACGTTTCAACTTCAAGTCTTATCAAAGTGGAAGCTTGAAAGCAAAAGTAATCCTAATGTTTTTCAGGGAAAATGAAAAGAGAATTAATAGTTGAAAAGTTATTTATACTCGTACTTACGTAGATAATAATATGATACGTACTTAAATGAAAGTACTCACTGTGCCGATGCAACAATTGAGTGACAAGTAACAAGGAAACTATTTTTTGCTTTGCCGCTCATGCTTGCCACTTGTCACATACTCACTGTATAACCATACAATTATATTATGTAATGCATGTATAATATAACAAAAAAAGATGATACTGATACTTTTTGCTTTTTAGAATATGTTTGAGCAAGAAGACAAAATTAAAACAGACAATGAATTTTATTACTTTTGCATTCTAACATAACTTTTCTTGAAGAAAAGTGTTTTGAGGTGTTTTATTGAAATCAAAAGTAGTTCCATCCGTTTGCCACTCACACGATCGGTATAAGAAACATATATATATATATTCAAGTTCAAGTGTGTGTGCATTGCACATAGGTTATTATATTTTATAATACCATGCATTACAATTTTAAGATTTCCTTTGTTTGTACATATTTATATTATTCACACACATGTACATATGGTGGAAGGGCAGTGTGTAAGCTTGCGTTTTCCGTTCAAGATGAAGATGATATTTTCAAGTTCAAAACTACATAAATACAAATCGGATGTGGGTAAAGGCTTGCGTTGTCTTTAATCTACTATGGGAAAGGTGAACGAACCAGAAGGGAAGAAAAGGATGGAAAAGGGAATTGTGAATTGTATCGCCATGGGTGAATAGTAATAATCGTAGATAGTACTAACTAGTTAACTTATCCATTTATCTAGCTATACATTTATATTATATCATATATTATTACACTAGATTGTACGTTACATTATAAGCATCCTTCCTTCCTTCCTGCTAGTTAGGAAAATTAATCTTTCTCAAAGCTCTATGTATCATCGTCACATAAATGCATACATATATGTATTGTATAAGAATATCGGATACATGGAAAGAGGAAAGTTTTCAATTTTACGTAATTCTGTCGCCGTATTATGGTATAGTAATGATGATCTGATTCTTCTTGCTCAAGTCTCAAAGATTGTACTTGCCTCTGATATTGTGGTGAATTTATGAGGGGAAAGAGTGTATATATCATACACCATGTATGTATTATAATAGTTAGTAGTAAAGAGCAGAGCAAGACTTTGTTTTGCTTAACCCTTCATCCGTTATGTTAGTTTGTAATAGCTCAATATAATATCAACCTTTTTCGATCTTTATTTCTTTTCTTGTACTGAGGTTCTGTATTAGTACTTGTATTTGTCTGCAGTCGTGTTGCCATTTGGCATATTCCTGGGGTATAAAATAATGTAGACAAACATATATGTATATACACACACACACACACTGTCAATGCGAAAAATGCTCGAATAGACAAGACAGACACATTTAAATTATTCATTTGTGAATCTTTGTTATCAGGGTCACGGTCAAGTATCACATCTTACTCGTGTACTAATACAACTAATATAGGGTATTTACTAATATGGCCTTTTATCGTACGTACTCGTTTTCACACCTAGTTAGTATTAGTCTTCCTCATCTTTCTCTAAATTTTATGTGCATGCAGGGCAGAGACAGACACTGTACACTGTACAATACATCAATACATTTTATACTGCATGGAAATACATAAAATAACATTTCTCTCTTTCTCCTTATCCTTCAAGTTGACTAGTTGGACTGGTAAAATACAATTAGGATGTTGTTTTATTTATTTCATTTAAAGAGAGAGAGAGAAAGGTTAGAAACAATTTAGCACACACACAAGTAGTTTGTCCAGGTCATGGTGTGTTGTGTTTATTCGTTATGCGTACATGTAAGTTCTGTACTTATGTGTGCCTGTTTGAAATTATTGTCCTCAAGATGAAGAAGAAGAAGAAGAATCCGTTGGTTTGCCTCTTTTCGTCAACTTTTCTTTAAATTTAATATGCCTACAATTTAAGCATGTACATATATGAATATTCTACTTTTAAACCTAGAACGTGACAAACTTCTGGATTCCAATCCCATGTGTACATATACATATGTACGTTACGTACAGTACGTATGCATGATATTCCATACAATTCTATTCAAATTTTATAGCGACGATAAAAATTCGCAATACACGAAATAAATGAAGTATGTACATACTTAATCCCTCTTTTGTTCTCTCTCGAGGTAAAAAAAACAAAGATAAATATAGAGAAGATGTAAATATAATGTCAATAAATAACTAGATACACATGTGCATATGTATCAAGTCCCACTTTTTTGTAGCTTTGGAATTTCCAAATCCCGTTTAGTAAGTCAGCAAGGCACTATAAAAATGGGACTGTTTTTTTCACATCCAATTAATGATTGCAAGCTGAAAATTGGACTGGCAGTGAGAACTGAAGAATAATAATATTGAAGCTAGAATGAGCAATGAGCTCTCTAAAAATATCACAATAACAACAACAACAACAAACATGAAAACAGAAAAAGGAGCATAAAATAATTTAAATATCTGCAGTGATTCCGGAGATCAATATTATATACGTACATATATTATAAAATGCTATGTACATGAGTGTGAGTATATAAAAATCCGTATTTCTTCTTCCTTTCATTGTTCACACTGTTTTTGACTTGACTCTCATCACTCATCCTCACCATTAGTCTACCTTTTAGCAAGTTGGCATGTTTCAAAATTTAGTTGCGTGTATCTTATACAGATCTGTAATATGTGTAAATGTGTGTATTAATTATGCAACTTCTGCAACTCGGATCTGTGTTAGTACTTTCATGGGATCTACATACCTACACATCTAGATATATAATATTGTTTCCATGCATAATACATAATACATGCATAAAATGAATGATGGCGAGGATTTCAAAGCGTGACTCGGCAAATACTGCAATTTACTCGCCGTATTACGTTAGCCAATATACATACAAGGATTACAAGTGTACATGTATACTATAATGATGCTAGATCAACAAAAATCTCCCGGTCGCAATATACCTTTGTAATATATACGAAGAAGGCAAAAAAGAAAATATACATGGTAGTTAGCTGCAGAATATAAGTCGATATAGCAGTATGCCATTCGTAATGTAATCTTCTTGTACAAATCTAACGGTTATTTGGACTTCGTCTCAGACCTGTCTTATTCCTCACTGTCCATTGATATTCATGTCACACTTACTCTCCTCCTTTTTTCGTTTCTCTTCTTCTTCTTCTTCTTCTTTTTAGTTTGCCATGACCATCATCATGACTACTTATCAGGATCAGTAAAGTCTTTATGCTTTGTCATGTTATACAAATACAAATACTCAAATTTTTACCACATAATATATTTTTATTTCTTTCTTGCCTTCTTACATCAATGATCATTGACTACATGCATACAAACCTTTTGTCACAGAATCTTCTTTTTCTTGGTTAGGATAAACTGTAAAAATGACTAAATATTGATGATGTTGCATCATAAAATTGACAAAATCCACATGTTCAATTTAAAATTTTGTCCAATCTCGATGTTTCCGTATAAACAGGAATGACTAAAAAAGTTGAAGCAAACTAATAGAAGCCAAGAGTACTTTTCCATATTAAATATCATAATATCGCTAGGTTGAGTTTTGTTGTGGAAAAAGTTGGGAACAATGGTATTACTTATGATGATAACATGAAATATTTGACAATCGTTTATTAAACAAAAAGTACTACAATGACCTTAATTTTGACGTTTATAGGGGCCAATGGAAGAAACATCCGACCTTTATCTTGTCAACACAGGGACACTGGACTGCCCGGTGTTTGTATGTTTGCCTGGGATTGTATGAAGGTTTGTCAACTTTAACCTTACTCTATAGACTCTAAGCATAAAAATATGTACCTATCCATATGCTTTTAAGGGAGGAAGACTGTTAACTTCAAACTTTAATGTAGGAATTTTTATCATATTTTTGGTTGTATCATCAATCATAATTAAACTCGTTCCTGATTTTTCCAGGCTAATGGAACCCACTTGGGAACCTGTATCGACAGATTTTATTTTGGAAGTTGCTGTGACCTCGGAGATAAGACTGAAGAGGTATTAAACTCGGCGAGCATGAGACCACCTCTCCGCCCAGTGAGACCTACACAAACCGTAGACATGGACAATGACGTTGCGGTTATACCGAATGAGCCAATCAAACAGTTCCCAGCGTTCCCTCAACAACCTCCATTCCCGAGCCAGAATCAAACAGGTCAGCCAGCTCTGCCACAACCTCCACAAATCCCGGGACAAAACGGAACTGGACTACCACAGGCTCCGACCTTCCCTGGTCAACCTGGTCAAAATGGAACTCAACCCGCCTTACCTGGTGCAGATGGCCTGAATCAATTGCCTGGTCAAATCCAAGGAGTTGCTGGTGGAAACAATACTCAACAACAACAACAGTTCCCTACATTCCCTGGACAAAATAACAACAATAATAACAATCAAAACCAACAAGGAGGAGGATCGGCTCCAGGGTCAATCCAAGATGAACAACAACCTAGTGGATCGAGTACAACTCAAGCTCCCGGAGGTTTTCCCGCCTTCCCAGGTGCTCCAACCCTTCCTCCACAACCACAACAGCCAACTTTCCCACCAGCACCAACCTTCCCTGGACAAAATGGCAATCAATCACAAACGTTTCCCCAAGCACCAGCACCGACTTTCCCCGGAATTAATGGAACTCAACCACAACCACCTACTCTGCCCGGCGCAGACAACATTGGTCAACTCCCTGGTCAAGGTCAAGGTCAAGGTCAACAACAAGTTCCAGGGGGATTCCCATCATTTCCAGGACAGCAGCCTAGCAATCCACCACCTTCTCAAAGTCAAACCCAAGGACAAGGGGATGCTGCCCTTGCTCCACCTTCCAACCAAGCACCAAATGATGACATTAACGCTGCTGGAACCACAACAACCACTCAAGCTCCAGCCATTCCAGGCCTTCCAGGATTCCCTCAAATTCCTCAACAGCCACAACAACCTGCTCTTCCACAGCTTCCTGGACAAAATACAACTCAGCCTCAACTCCCTGGAGCGCCCGCGTTCCCCGGACAAAACGGAACTCAACCTGCACTTCCAGCAGCTCCTCAATTCCCTGGACAAAACGGAACTCAGCCAATGCTCCCCGGAGCCGATGGTCTCAACCAACTACCTGGACAACTTCAAAATGGAACTCAACAACAGCAACCACCTGCAGGATTCCCACAAATCCCGGGACAAAGTCAAAATCAAAACAATAATAATCAGCAACAAGGAGGAGGAGGAGGAGCTCAAGCTCCAGCTGATGAGAGCGGTAGTTCAACAACTCAGGCTCCAGCTGCAGGAATTCTTCCAGGATTCCCCGGCGCTCCAACCCTCCCCCCACAACCACAACAACCAACTTTCCCACCAGCACCCGCTTTCCCTGGACAAAATCAAAATGGAACCCAGCCACAAGCTCCAACACTCCCTCCAGCTCCTCAATTTCCTGGACAAAATGGAACTCAACCCGCATTCCCTGGAGTCGGCGATCAGCAACAACCACAAATCCCTGGAGTTAATGGAACTCAACCGCAGTTCCCTGGTGTGAACGGAAATGGAACTCAACAACAACAACAACAAGTGCCCGGTGCAGAGGGAATCAACCAAATTCCCAGTCAAATCCAAGGAGGAGCGGTCAACCAAACTGGGCAGATCCCACAGTTCCCGGGACAAAATCAGAATCAACATCAAGCCACCGAGGCTCCAACCATCCCACCAAATCCAATCATTCCATCAAATGACGCAGGAAATGCTCCACCTCAACCACCACCATCCTCAGCTTCTCCTTCAGAACAAGGTTCCGGCTCAACGGCAGCTCCCATTCCTGGAATTCCTGGCTTCCCACCACCTCCCCAAGGATTCCCACAACAACCTCCAGCTTTCCCTCAAGCCCCAGCATTCCCCGGACAAAACGGAACTGTTCCTCAATTCCCAGGACAAAATGGAACGGTCCCTGCATTCCCTGGACAAAATGGAACTCAGCCGATGCTCCCTGGAGCCGATGGACTAAATCAACTCCCTGGACAACTTCAAAATGGAACTCAACAACAACAACCCCCACAATTCAACCCAGATCAACAAGGAGGTCTTGCTCCTCTGGTCAACCAGACTCAGCAAGGTGTTGGGCCCATCGCCAATCAGACTCAACAAGGGCTTGGCCAAGTCCCCGTGGCCAATCAGACGACTCAAGGTCTAGGTCAACTACCTGGAGCGAATCAAACTCAAGTTCAAGATGGTTTCGGTCCACTTGCCAACCAAACTCAGCAGGGATTTGGTCCAGTTGCGAATCAAACTCAACAAGGCCTTGGTCAACTTGCACCGGCTGCCAATCAAACTCAACAGAATTTGACCCCCATTGCCAACCAGACTCAGCAAGGACTTGCTCCCTTGACCAATCAAACGCAAGCTCAGCAAGGACTCGGCCCCTTGACGAACCAAACTCAGGCGCAACAGGGACTTGGACCCTTGACGAATCAAACTCAAGCCCAACAAGGGCTCGGACCTCTGACCAATCAAACTCAAGTTCAACAAGGACTCGGCCCCTTGACGAATCAGACCCAGGCTCAGCAAGGTCTTGGACCGTTGACGAATCAAACTCAGGCTCAACAGGGCTTTGGTCCCTTGGCTAATCAAACCCAACAAGGACTGGCACCCCTGGCAAATCAGACTCAGCAAGGTGTAACCAATCTACCGCAGCAAGTCCCACAACAGCCTGGACAAGCACCTCAACTTCCGGGTCAACCCCAACTGCCTGGACAACAACAACCCCAGCAACCCAGTCAACAGCCAAGTGACACGGCACCCCCCTCAAACACTGCCAATGATCCTGGTATGAGTCCTGAAGCCCCAGCATCGCAAGCACCACCGACCTTCCCCACTCAAACCCCCATTCTTCAACCCGGAGAAGGAGGATCCGACCCAAATCAGCCACCCGCTTCTCAAATCCCCAACATCCCTGGACTTCCACAACAGCCCCCTCCACCCCCTCAACAACCACCACAGATCCCTGGATTCCCTCAAATCCCTGAAATTCCATCCTCTCAAGCCCCTCCAACAGCTCCACAAGTACCCTCTGTCCCCACCGTCCCAACCGTTCCAACTGCTGTTCCCACAGAGTCCACCACCACCACAACTCAAGCTTCCGCAAGCTCTTCCGCTCCAGATACGGTCGTCGTTCCATCAGATGAAAGTGTCAGCTCGACCACTCCAGCAGGCTCCACCACCACTGGACTGCCCACCATTCCAACTTTGCCCACCTTACCAACACTCCCAACTTTGCCACCACCACAATGGCCTGGACAAACTACGGCAGCTCCAGCCTCCCCCGCCTCTCCAGCAGCACCAAACGATGATCCCAATGCTAGTGGTCCACAAACAACTCCGGCTACTTCCACCTCGACCGGTCTGTCAACCCTCCCCACCCTCCCACCATTGCCCACCCTTCCTCCACCACAATGGCCTGGAATCACCACTGCAGCCCCAGCAACTCCAGCCACCCCTGGACAACAAGTACCTGCTGACGATCCGAATGCCTCTGGCTCTGGTTCCACCACAAATGCTCCCGACACCTCCTCCTCGAGCTCAACCCTCTTCCCAACCGTTCCTCCAATCAGTACTTTACCACCACCCGTCTTTCCCACCCTCGGACCATTACCAACCCTTCCACCTTTTAGCACTCTTCCACCCCTAACTATTCCTCCAGCAAATGGAACCGCCACCACCACAGCTGCTCCCGCTACTCCAGTTGAACCCGCGGCTCCAGTCGCCCCGGAGACACCCTCACCCTCTCAACCTGTTCAGGACAATCCAAGTCAAACTCAAGGTGGTCAAGCAAGTCAAAGCCAGGGTCAAGGTGGAGTTGGACCCATCGCGGCTGTCCCTAGTATTGGACTGAATCCATCTGAGGCGGGACAAGGAGTGAGTCAAACGATTATCGACCACACTGGGACCATTTCGAATCAACTCGTGAGTCAAACCACCCAGTCCACTCTTCCAAGCACTGTTCCACCCTTCCCCTCGAATGTGTTTCCAACTAATCCACCACCACCACCAACTTCCGTCGGGGGTGTCAATGTGGGCACAAGTTATCCAGTTCCTGGACTCGGATCTCCCTCCTCCTCTTCTGGCATTCAACCCTCACCCACTCAAGCTCCAAATCCCAATGAGCCACAAAACAACGAGGCCGTCGGAGCTGGACAACAACAAAGCAGTTCTGGTCAAAATCAAAACCAAGGAGTGAGTGTGAATGAGGCTGGAAGCACCGTCGCCGCCACCATTTCCTCTTCCATTGCAACTCTCAGCAGTCAAGGCCAAGTTCAGGCTCCAACCGTGACAAACTCAATCAGTCAGGGGATCACGAGTATCGGAGGAGTCGCTGGAGTGATTGGAAATCAGGTGATTGGACAACAAACTCAGGTTCCCTCCTTTGGAAGCAGCATTCAGGCCCAGTCCACGATCGGTAGCAGCTTTCAAAGTCAAGCCTCTTTACTCCCCTCACAAATTCAACCGTCACAATCTCAAACTAGCGGTGGAGCCACTCTTGAGCCCTCTCCAGTGAGTGGAGGAGGAAGCGGAAGCGGGTCTTCTTCAACTCCGGATTTGGAAGGAAGTTTGCCATCCGTGACAGAGTCCTCAGCTGGTCCAATCAGCAGCACTCCAAGTCTTTCTGACAGTTTGGCCAGTCCCAATCCTACCAACCAACAGGATGAAGCTGTTCCATCCACAACTGCAGCTGCAGGCTCATCATCATCTTCCGCACCTCCCGGTGCTGCAGAAATCGGGGGCTTCTTTCCCAGTGTGATTCAGGGAGTTGGTGGCATTTCCACCCATGGCTCGAGTATCACCCCCATCCTTAGTACTGCCGGACAAATCTCTTCCATTTCATCTAGCTCCACGGCTCTGCAACAAATCACGAGTTTGAACCCAAGTCAAACTGCCCCACCCGCCTTTCCAAGTCAAACCCAGGCTGCAGGAGGGGATAGCAGCAGCAGTGGCCAACAACAACAACAACAACCGTTACCCTCAGCTCCAGGATTTCCAGGATTTCCAGGCCTTCCCTTTCCAGGACAATCGACATCCTCCTCTGCAGGAGCTGCACCCGTTGCCCCAACTGCCGCGAGCACCCAACAGATAAAAAAGACAGAAATCAATCCCACCGCCACTATGGGCATTGATGACGTGAAACCAACTTCGGACTGGAAACCATTTATTCCAGGAGGTATGCCCACTGGACCCGATGGACCCGTCGCTGCTCCTTCCGATATTATGAACAGTACTGGACAACCCGAGCTGCCTTTCTTCACGGAGAATGGAACACTTCTCATCAACGACTATAAACAAAGTGAGCTCACACTCTAAAAAAAATGTTTTACAATAATTCGATATGTATATGTGTAAGGTACGTAATATTTTACAGCATACAAAATTCTACATTTTTTTATGTAAACATAAACTGTTTCGTATACTTTATAGTTTGTGGACGACGATTTTTCCCAACCTCTCGTATTGTCGGAGGAAAGGAGGCAACTTATGGAAAATGGCCATGGCAAATCTCCTTAAGACAGTGGAGAACCTCAACTTACCTCCATAAGTGTGGAGCTGCTCTTCTCAATGAAAACTGGTAAGAGAATTAATACATAAATGTATGTGCATTATAGTGTATAAACTATAAACAGAATAGTAATTTCGTATGCATTAAAAATTTCAAACATGTTATACAAATGGGACCTTCTCTCAAATATTTTTAGGGCTATCACTGCTGCTCACTGTGTAGAAAAAGTACCACCAACTGACTTGTTACTGAGAATCGGAGAATTTGACTTGTGTAAGTTTAAAAACAGTACTTGGGGTGAACTTTCAAATCCCTATATGTTTACATATTATTTATTATTTTATATCAATTGCGACATTCATAATTGAAGATCTTATCGTGTATTTTTTCAATTTTAGCTGAAGAGAAGGAACCTTTTGGTTACGTTGAGCGACGAGTACAAATTGTTGCCACTCATCCTCAATTCGATCCACGAACCTTTGAAAACGATTTGGCTCTCCTCAGATTCTACGAGCCAGTTGTTTTCCAACCAAACATAGTGCCTATTTGTGTACCTGAAAATGATGCTAATTACATTGGCAAAACTGCTTTTGTAACTGGATGGGGACGTCTTTATGAGGGTATGACATTTTATAGAAATTTTAAATATATAATAATATATATGTGTGTACCAGCATATTACATAATCTATACATTTTACATATTTCCCTTGGATTTCTGAGAGAAAAATCTTGAAAATAAAATTTTAAGAAACTTTATGATTTTTTGCTTTGTACAGATGGCCCACTTCCATCTAGACTGCAAGAAGTTCCTGTTCCAGTGATAACTAATGACGCTTGTGAGTCAATGTACAGACAAGCTGGATACATTGAACACATTCCAGACATTTTCATCTGTGCTGGATGGAGAGACGGTGGTCGCGACTCTTGCGAAGGTAAAAATCAAAAGCAATTCCATCATTTTTACTCAACTTTATCCTTTTCTCACTTGCATTTTCCCAATGAACAATAAATTGTAAATAAAAAATGTACAATAATTAACTAATCAATCAATCAATTATCCTTTTGAAAATCTTCAGGAGATTCCGGCGGCCCCATGGTCCTACAGAGAGATGAAGATGACCGTTGGGTCTTAGGAGGAGGTATGATAATTATTACTTTTAATTTATTTAATTATTGCTTTCTAAACTCTGGTTATTTCACATTGTTTGCAAAATAATCTAATTCTTGTTTTTTCATTCTTTTTCTCAGTGATTTCGTGGGGCATAGGTAAGAAAATCGATTATTTTATTATTTTACATTTTATTGCAGATCAAAATATTTTCATTTTATTCAGTTTTTTTCTTGTACTCATTTATTTCACTTATTTACAAAATTCTTGCAATATATTTTGTATTTTGTCATAGGTTGTGCTGAGCCAAATCAACCTGGTGTGTACACAAGAATCTCAGTTTTCAGACACTGGATAAATCAAATACTGCAGTTTTAATGAGATGGATTGACTAACTGTGACGAAAGGAAAAAATCCCGATACTTAAGTACCTTATCAAATTTATTTTGGACGACGTCGTCCCCCTCCTACTATATCATGTGTGTATTATACTATGCACTAAAAATAGAAGGCGTGACGGCGACGTCTCATATCAGTCAGTTATAGCCCGTTCATTTTTGAAACAAAAAAGTGCAATAATATATTATATATTCATTAGACAATAATAGATGAAAATACATTATTGATTATTGTATTTTTATCCCTATTATTATTGATTTTTTTTGTTGTGCTCTGAGAGAAAATTCGTTAGATTTGTTATTTTCTCTCTGTCTCTCTAACTCTATCTCTCGTCAAAATATTTATTACAACAATGATAGTAGACTATTTTATACATAAATGTAATAATAGAGTGGACGGATTTTGTTTATATACATATATACATATAAATTGTTGAGAACATTTTTGTTTCGTTGTTGTTTATGTTTACGTTGTTGTTATTTTTGTACTAAACTATTATATAAAATATAAGATAACAGCAGCTGTAAACTTGAAAAAAAAGGAAAAAGCAAAATAATTACGTAGTATAACATGTGACCAAATGTCATGTTTTGTACTTTTAAAACTATAAAATATACTGTACATGATTTGTAAGACGCTGAAAGTGAGCTCAACACTGTGATCAACCAAAACCTCTCTTAAATTATTTTTTATTTAAATATTTTATTAATTTATTTTAATTTATTAGGTTAATGATATAAATGTAATATACCTACATATTAAATTATGAAGAAATCATATAGTATGAACTGCCAAGATGAAAAAGCACGTAACTTGGATTTGAACTCTCGTTTAGTTAGAATTGAAATACCATGGTAACATAATAATTGGAGATATGTGGTTCTTCATCTCGGCAAATCATACATTATACAAAAGTCGTGATATATATTTTTCAATGTCCACCTTTTATTTCAAAAACTTGGACCAGAAAAATGTACTCATGATGTACTTTTTACAGTGATGCGTATAGCGATTTCTTTCCCCGCCCAACGAAAAAACAAAACAAAGAAAAACGAAAGAAAGAAAAAAAAATTGCCAAAAATAGTACTTTTTGGAAAGAGCCATCAATCAATGTGTATAGGAATTGGAAAGGTATACTCAAGAATTTTTGTTCTGCACCCTTTTATTTTTCAACAAGTAAATAAATGACGACTTGTGTACATTATCTATCCAATGTACACAAAAAATACAAACACACAGACATTAATATATTTCTTGATTATTCTGTTCTAAATTTCCTATAAAAAAATGTGAGTGACGATATGAAACCACGAGAACTCAAGGTTTCATTCTGATGTGTTTTTGAAATGTTTGCGAAGTGTGCTAACTGAAAATAATGTTTAATTTGGCAATTTAGAGTGTGTCATATTATGTATAATAATATCTACAGATGTTAAAGAATAATAACATGTCGTCTTGAGCAAATTACGGCTTACAGCAAATTACAAATGGTTTTTAGAGAGAAAAAATGATCGACGGTAAAATGGAAATACAATTCATTTTAGAGTTTAAGTTATTTATTTATTTATTGTGTGAGTGTACTTTTACGCATTCAGTGCCAATTACTATAATATAAAGTACTTATTTATTTATTTATGTATACATTAATTTATTATACCCCGTAATTTATTAATTTATTTATTGTATGATGTATTCTGTAAAAAATGTATAGCGATACATTAAAATAAGCTATCAGGAGGCACCTTTTTGGGATGTATTTGTCTATTTGGATTCTAAAAATTATAACATAATATACCTATTTATATTATAACGTTTGTCATTTAACTAGTGTTATAGCTGTACTATGGTAATGAACACACAAGTTATGATAAATCGTCGGTTTCCTCCAAAATTCTCCCGTGAAATATTTGTTTTATCTATGTATACTACGTATGAACGTACATAGAGACAGCTATATTATTTATTTTATGTGGTTTAAGACTATATGTAATGTAACTAAGCGTACACATAATAATTGTATATTGAATGGTGGTTGTTTTTATACGAAAGAAATTTTTTTACTCGCCTCCCTATATGTTCCCTACTGTGTGTGGTTTTTATAATGCTTTTTTCAATCATTTGTTTCTGCACAATAAACTGATTAAAAACTGATGAAAACCATATTATATAAAACATGGTGCATTTTCCTGGTTTAATTAATTATGACTCACTGAACTTGGCCAATTTGAACTAATTAACCCCATTACACCTTTTTTTTGCCCATGCAAATGCGACGTAATAAGTAAAGGTACCATGTACACATGCATATATATTATGTACTCATAACATAACATGTTTGTATTGAATTTTTTTAACTGTGCTATCTCATATTATGAACATGCATGTATGATGTATTTAAAACACATGACTCAAAACTAACAAAGGTGGAAATAATAGAATATGAATACATACTATATACATAATATAGTCAAAGTTTATCCTTTTCGTTTTCACGATAAAAGTTATAGTCGCAAATAACTGTTTTTGTTTTTTAATCATCATCAGTTTCATCATATTGTAATAATAAATTGTATTACATAACATAACTTAAGAGCTGGACATTTGATTTTCTTTCAAACTTTATGATAAAACAACACAATGGTGTACCCGAAAATGCACATAACTGATTATTTAATTAACTTAAAAACTACATTGGTAATTACATTGTTATACGGTACACGGTACATTTTTCATCATGTATATTAAAATATTAAAAGTACAAGGTATATTATATTATTATTAGAATATCAATCTCATCGTCGTAGTAATAATAATTATAGTACAATATGCTTAAAATTTAAATTCAGTTACATTATATTATAAGCCCCGGAATGGCAAACAGTTAAAAAAATGTTTTTCTTTAGACCGACAACAGTTTCACGCCAATTAAAAAGACTGACTAGGCGCGCTTACGGTAGCTACTCTTTGTTCCATGTAAAAAATGTGTAAATATTGTATATAAATCTATGT
>JAQIVE010003553.1:0-16489 GCA_034698285.1 Sminthurinus bimaculatus | reverse complement strand
CTCAATATATAGTCATTGCGAATAATTGCTTTGCAATATACAATACATATACATTATACATAAGTCGCTTTTCGACTCTCAACTTTTGCTGGGAGCAAAAAGCACAGAAAGAGAAAGTTCACATGAGATGACATGAGCGATAACTGGGGAAATGCGGATTTTTTCCGGAGAAAGTAATACACGATACACGATACAAGTAGAACAAGGAATCAAAAAAGGGCCAACTGAACGTATGAGAAAATTCGATACAAGACACACATAAATACCGACATTTTCGTTCCCTACATACTACAGGGGACTTTTGGGTCCAATTTCTATATGTAGGACGTTGTATAAGTACTGGGAAAAGACTTTTTTCAAATTCTCCAGCAGCCACAGTCGACTTGTGCGTCGTGTCTTGTATCTTGTCCCTACTTTCCCCCATTCCTTGGCTGTATTACATTACACATTCTTCTGCTGGGGCCAGCACATACATACATACATACATAAATGTACATAGTACAAACTGATACATAGTTGCTGGACGACAGAGTTTTCAATTATCGGCAAGGCAAGAAAAAAGTCTTGCTCCTTGAAATGGGACACTCAAAATTGCCTCAGACGTCACCTAAAAATTCAAGGATTCCTCAGCATAGACGAAAAGAGGGAGACAAACTTTTATTGAACTATTTCCATGTCAACTTTGAGTCTTATTACGGTTACTTACGGGGAAAGTATTGTACAACTACATACATACATACATACATACACAAGCTTAAGGAGCGCAAAAAATGGAGGAAAGCATTCTTTTTTCTTCCGGATACATTATATACATAATATTGGGCCCAAAGTCGAAAGTCGCACAATATACATAGTTACATGAGTAATATATAAGATGAAATAGCATGGCCCTGAATTGGGTTTGATATTGTATGTAGATGTCCTCATTCTTCCATTAAGTACGCAGTTCATAGTCGTATAGTAGTAGAATATCTAGAATATCTAAAGTAAATGCATATTATACATTATACAGTTATGCTTGCTTATACAACTTATCGCTCGAGTGTCCCCCGAATCTTTGACTCTTTCACGAGGAGTTTTCCATCTCTACACCGTAACCAAGTAGAGTCTAGAGACCAGACGGAGAAAGCAAGAAACATACTGTTTTTTACTCTTGATCGGCAGACGGGGAGAGCCAAAGGGAAGAAGAATCTTCGTAGTTTTGGTATTAGTTCTTCTTTCCACGAGTCTAGATTCTATGTATGTATGCGTACAATATACTGATATTTGTTTTTGCATTTGGAAAATCCAAAGTGATACCGATACACAGATATTCTTAATATGTACTGTAAACTCCGGCTTTCCCCGCTTTCTCAGTGTGTAGTTTGCCTTCGCTTTAGATTTAGATGGGCTGGGCGCGTGTGTTTCGCCAAGTGTTTGAATCCTATGTATGTGTAATGTGTATGTATTCTTGTGTATTTTTGTTAGTTGCCCCGGCATTCTTGGATTGCATGAGGCTGGCTATAAATCTTGTCTTGTCTTGTCATGATATGGGAACCCTCACATGCCTCTGAATTCAATATACAAATACGTTAGATTTTATCCGGAAACCCGGCGTCTTTGTTGCCGCTTGTTTTGTTCGCTGGCTGGCTGGATGGTTGGCCGATCTTCATTCAAGGACGCTTTAGTTTCACTTTTAAACACAACTATAGATCCAAATCCAAATCTACCATTGAATCTACAATCCAACTTCCACTCCAATATTTTGTACATAAATACATATCGGTTGCTTTATTGCTGCAATGTGTGTTGTACTGTGGTGTGTAGCATTTCCTCCCTTTGTTTGCTTTCACTCTCCCCTAGCAAAGAACACGAGCAAGAATAAGAAGCATCGGATCTGAAATAGAAAACCGAACAAGAGTGCGAGAAAGACAAAGACAATCGGGGAGCATCCCCAGTTTACAACCACCTTATGCATGGAAAATAAGCATACACAGCGTTTTTATGTATCTTAGGAGAAGATAAAAAAATTTGTGCGGGAGTGACATTTCAACTTTGTAAATATTGAATATTCAATGTCTATTTGTATTAAAATTTCAATGTCAAATGGGAATTGCATTTGTCTTTGTGACGCTGACTTTTGTCCAAACGTCAAGAGAAACATGGACGTGGAAATTCAAGGATCTATGTATAGTAGTTTGAGAAATGAAAGTTTTACCCCTTCTTTCCCGTTTGTCAGACCAGACATCAGTGTCAATCTAAAATCCAGCCCGATTCAATTCAATCCCAGCCCATCCCATCCAATCCACCACCAACCCCACCACGAAACAGTGGGAACAGGGGTAGAAAAGGGGCGAAAAATGTCATTTTGTTAAGATGCAGAATAAAGCGGAAGTGCTTTGAGAGCCTAGGACAAAGAGGCTTTTGAACAGACAAAAAATGCACAAGATTACATTATTTTTAGTGTGTATATAGTATGTATATAGTGTGTAGGACTTAAGCTGTACTGTGAAATATGAGTTGTATTCCAAGTATTATTTATTGTCACGTGTGAAAGGACGGAAAAGCTTCAAGTTGCACAAATGATTAAAAATTCCTCAAAGTTGTATTGAAAATTACGCACCAAACACATTTTTTCAGCTTTTATGTGATAAACAATACAAAATAGTACAAAGTAATAATAATAATAACAATAGTAGATTTTATTGTCTATCTTTCTGAATTTCAAAATGAAACTTGCCTCCAAATTCACATTCACATCCCGCTCCACTCATAGTATATAAATACATGTACAATATACAATGTACATACACATAAAGTGAAAGTGAAACCCAAAGGAAGTCGAATCGTTGTCGTCGTCGTCGTCGTCTCGAATCGTCAATCCAGAATTTGTGGTTGGATATATATTTTTTCTGGCTTTCGAATATATTTTTCCGCCGTGTTGCGCTTTCTCCACATCCTGTTTCTTCCACTTTTTCTTCCTTTCTCCTTGATCCTTTTTTCGAAGCAGCAGTCTCCTCTTGCTCTTGTTTTATTTGTGAGTCTTCCCCCTGCTCGTGTGTGTGTGTGTGCGTGTGTTGTTGGGTAAATCAGCTTATTCTTTTAGATATCAGGAACAGGATTTGCTACAGATTTTCCTCCAGTTTCTTTCTTTTTTACTCACTCACTCATTCACTCACTCTTTCTTTCGTTCTTTCCTTTATATTTATATGTATACAGAATCTTGGTTTTAGTTTTAAGGTTCTGAAGCTGAACCTCTCGGCCTCAACCTCCTCACAGTCCTCATGGTCTTGGTCTTGGTCTTAGCCTCCCAGGCTTACTTATACGTCTTTTTAAAAGCTTTATCTCGTCCTCCTATCCAATGAAACGAATTCATGAATTCCATTGCATTTTCCATCTGTCTTCTCTTCCTTTCTCCATCCTATCACCATTGCGATTACATTGCATCCTAATGTATTGCATTGTATATTGTATTGTATTATATTATATTGTATTCAATTCCATGTTTCGACACTGGGAAAAAATCACAGGATATAAACTATAAAGTGGAGGAACAAGAACAAATGTATATTGCACAAACAGATAGTTACTTGTATACTGTATACGTATGTTGTATAAGCGATCCGAGCATACATAAGCATAACCACGGCGAGGCAGTACATTAAAGATGGAAGACAGGGGAAAAAGAGTGGAGGTAAATCCTTTTTCGTCCGCCTTTTTCCATACATTTTCTTTATATACTATACAAAATGGCCTCATATATTACATATGGATATGGAATGGAAACATTTTTGTGCTTTTATTTTCCTATTTGTATTTTTTACAACTCTCAGCCCTGTTTTTTCTCCCAGAGATTTGTCGAGATGGTAGACTTTACATTTCAACATTATGCGTCAGTACATTATATTGTAGATATAAGGGGCGTGGATTTCTTGCCTACATTGCAAACTCATGTATGTAGTTTTTACATGCACATGCATAATACGATATAAAAACAAAAGAAACAAAGATAAAAAGAAAGCAGATTTTGGAACAATTCCGAGGTTTTAGCAAATCGCCTTTTGTTTTCTGGGATATTTTTTTCCTGCGTGGATGCGTTTGTGGTTTATAAAATGTACCTACACAAATATGTAGACAGAAATGTACAATATGCATACTGCATATAGATGAACATGGCGACAAAGTCGATTTTGATTCATCCTTGGAAGACAAAATATGTACAAGATACGAATTTCATGCAAATGGCCCACGCAGCTTATAGCTTAACCCAATGTCAGATTTCAGTCTCAAATTCAACTTTCTTACAATAGATACGTACAATAGTACAATCTTTCTTCACATGGTTCGTGGTATTCATTTGATATCCGACTTACGAATCAAGTGGTTGACTGGAGACTGGAGAAGCCCTCGGAAAAATTCTACGTAAAAATGAGCAGAGTCAACAATGCGCTTACTTATGTATGCATGGATGACAAAACAACGTTGTCGTTGTTGTAGATTGAAAATCTTTACTTGAAGTTGAAACTCCTACGCTGTACTTTTTTTCAGTTTTTCCAGCAAAATTGCAAGCCCCTTCAAATTTTGAGCCCAGGCTTTTTTGGTAGAGTGTGTGGGAGAAGGGCGGAATTTTATTTCATTTTTATCGTCTGCTTTTATTTAGGAAAACCGGAGCAGACAGAAATAAATAGTTAATGCCGTTTTTGTGTTTTTAAACAGACATTTTTGTTTACACAAATACCCACCGCATTATAAACATTTATCTGGGAGCAGACGAGAGCAGTGCGTAGGACCAGGCAGGCAAAATCTGTGCAAGAAAAAATGAATTTTTAACTACCGTTGCGAAATTCACGACCCGAAAACGATTATCCCCAAGTAAAAGTTGAAATATTTACGAGCGTCTTCAATTAGTTCCCATTGAAAAACGACGCCGATCCAAAGTAAACCTTGATTTTTTGTAGAATTTTACTGCTTTTAAAAAACTCTCAATCAAGTTCTAAACCTACACATTTACTTGCAGCAGAATGTTTCTGTTGTGGATTCTGAGCGAGCAAGCCTAAAAATGACTAATTTTTGCCGGATCTCCCCAGCCTTTTAAAAGAAAATTAGACCATGTTTACCAAATTGCGAAAATTCTCATTCCGATTCCGCCCGCAATTAGGGTTTACAGGTTTATATCACACATACTGTTTGGATGGTAAAAAGATGGAATCAATGTATATCAATAGAGAAATCAAGTAAAAGGAGAGCCAGTATATAGTAATGGCTAAACTAGTGCAGAAATCATAACGTTCACTCGTTTAATTCTCGAGGAAATTTGGCACAGCTCATTAGCTGCTCTCATCACTTGGAAAAGTCTCATTTGGACCATACGGCCGGGACTCGGCCTCCTTGTCGGCGTACAATGGACGCCGCCAGATAACAGAGCTGTACCAAATCGTAGACAAATGAATGGAAGAAGAATGGACGTACATTACAAAAATTGGCCGCCATTCCATGCCATTCTATATTCTATATTCTGTTTTTCGTTCGCATGGAGCAGTAAATCAAGATCAAGCTGCCGATTTGGATTCGGATTCGAATTCCGGTTCAAGCAAAGTGCAAATAAATATAAACGCATTTGATTAATTCATTCAATTCTTTATTTTACCGTATACATCGTTTCGCATCGTATCATGTATCGTGTATCGCGTTCTATTGTACTGTCCGTTACCGCACTTCTTCTTCTTCTTTCTGTATTTCTCCTTTCATTAGGCGCGGGGCCAAAGCCCGAGCTCAAGTGGGAATTTGGAGCTTAGGCAAAAAACAAGCACACTGAAAAATTTTCCACGGTCCGTACATCCTCTAATCGTACATACAACATGTAATTTAATGCATGTATGTACGAAAAATGTGTGTAAGAAAGGAGAGAGTGAGAGTAAAAGAAGACAAAAAATTTACAACGGTCCTCATAAAGCTAATTTGGCGGAAGAGGTTGGCTTTCACTTGTTATCTGGATGCCATCTGAAATGGGCTGCTGAGTAATTCCCAGCCAACTACATAATTCCTTATGCTCATTTTACAGACAGCAAAACTTTTTACTTTCTACTCAACTCTGCACTTTTACATGTGTAGTTATAAGTACTCGCGCTCTATGGAAAATCCAATCCACATTTTCTGCTCACATTCACATACACTCACACATACACACAGAGGACAATGAGCAATAAGGGATTCTATTAGAGTGGCATAAGGAGCACAAAAACTAATATAGGAATTAACACGGTGCTCTTATTGCTCGCCGCAGCCGCGGCTCATGGGCCAAACTGCGGTATGGTATGGTACTCCTTGTCTTGTTTCCCTCTGCCCTTTGTGTAACGACACCCGGGTAGGAAAAGTTTTATCTATACATTGGTATGTATATGGAGAAAGTATCTACTTATGTGAGTGTGTGTGTGCAAATGAAAGCTCATCAGAGGAAAGGTGAGGCACATAAAAAAGTTGGCACGCAGGTCGTTTCAATCCTCGTGTGTATAAACGTACACATTATGTACGTATTATGTGTCCGTAGGAATAGGAATGTGTCTATGAACAAGATTGACGCCTCGCATCTTAATCTCTCTCCCTAGGTGAGGCTCATTTAGATCCCCGAAACTTACGAACCATTGGCTAATCTTCATTTCTTCTCCTTCCTCTGCTTTCTCTATGCATCTTACAAGTAGACAAATGTATTGTTGGCAGAGCATCACAGAAATTATTAAGATGGCAAAAGGTTAATTGTAATTAACTTTGAAGGTTGCTCTCTGTCTATTTTGATCGTCATTCTTGTGTGTACAGTGTACATGCCGATTTGCCTTGGAATTCGAAATTTGACGAATTTCGTAAGAACTACGAGCTATTTTCTATTTTTTCATCTCGATTTTATCAAATGGAACAATGACGGAAATCTCAGTTACTGTAATGGGAAAAGTTGAAAAGCTGCTCATTTTCTAATCAATACCCTCTGAACCCGAATTCGGATCTTTTCCTTGCTTTTACATACTTTTACATACATATATAATGTACTTGCACTTGATATTCCCGCAACGTGCTCTCCCTCTCCACTTGTTTCAATATCAATCCACATCCATATTATTCGACGACATAACTATACGTACACACACACATAGATGACATGATGGGGGAAGGAGAGAGCCAGAGAAAGTGAAGAGAGTAGTGGAAGATGAGGATTTTGGAAATGTTGCAATCTTCTCGGCCATTCCCCGTCGCCCAATGACCCTTTACTTGACTCATAACCATTCGGCCAAACGATACCGGGCTGTTTCAATCAATCTGAACGACAATGACAATGACTATGGCCAAAGCTACGGCTACTGCGATTGCAGGGGGAAAATTAGTACTGTCGCTGGAACGGGGGCTAGAATAACAGTGACAATGACAATGACAATGAACAGGAGAGAGAGTGCAAACGGACTTGGAATCTTCTTCCTGGATTTTCACCTCCTTCTAACTATCTATCTGTCTGTCTCCGGGCTTCTCATTCTTAAACCTGGAAATGTAATGTAATGTATAGTGGTTGGATGCTCTGGATATGTACTTTAAAAGAAAATCATGTTCTCTATCTATAGAAACGTTCACACAAAGATGAACGCGGACATGGCGATGAGCAGTGAGCAGTGTGCACATTTTGTGTAAAAATCGAGATTCGAATTCTCAAGTTAAAGTTTGTTCATCCCCACCACCACCACCATGCCGATCACCAAGGACTGGTCATCTGTGGACGTTATTGGACGTGTTTCCCCGAGGTCGTTGGAAAATTGTCCAAGTTGTGGAATGATGGGCATCGTCATTCCATCTTTTCACGCAGTAATCATAACAAGATGAACGTCTGCCCAAATATATCGAATATGCCGCCCAGAGCCCCTTTTTTTCTGCCTTTTTTTATTCTCCTTGCGCTTTATATTAAATTATAGTAGGAAAAAGACGGGACTCTGCTCTACTGTAATGCACTGTACTTATGTCCAGCAGACAAGCGGGCAGAACACGAGGACAGTGACAGTGACAGCCAGCCATCCAGATAAGTAAGGCCAGTCAGCCAACATGACGTTCGATGCTCACTGCTGACCAAACCGCTGTCCACTGTCCATGTACGTACATAACATACGCTTTTACGCCACGCCGCGTGCATACAAAATGATGGGGGCGATCTGGGAGAAAATCTCCTTTCCCTGGTGAATTCTTCCCCGCCACATATGTACATACATTTATATTACACATAACTTATTATTCCCTTCATTCAAAGCTCTCAAAATTATATATTACACGTCATTTCAAACTCACATAATGTGTAATGATGATACCGCTTCGTATACATATTCTACATTAGGCCCAAACTATACTTACACAGATGCATAGCGTACAAAAATGTGTAAAAGACAGTCAAGAATATACATAGTTAAAAATAGAAGGGAAATTGCTACAGCTGTAAACTCAGTAAAAATTCACATTATCCCCGTTATGTAGAATAGATATGTAGAAAAGGTCTTTTACTGTTCGCTGAAAGTTGAAAACAAGAGGAGAGGACGAAGATGTGGCAAAGTTGGCCATGGCCCTGTATGGAGAATGTAGATAGATAGATAGTTATAAAAGAGAAGCGGAAATATTATTATTACAGTTCCTGCCATTATGCTCCTACTCCTACAATATTATTATGACTCCTATTTTATGCTGGCAAACTCCCTCCGAGTCTCCACGCTCGGCTCGTAGCTGGCATCCTCATATGTTTATGGTTTAAGGAACGCGAGTTGTCCGTGTCCAGTTCCAGTTTAGTACAGTCCAGTCTCATCCACTTTCTCCATGTCCATGTATGTAGTTTTTTACATGGTGGAAAAGACGGGAGAAAAGGAGGGTTGAAATGTGGAAGTGGAATAAGAATGAGATACTGGATTGTAGATTGTCCAGACCAGACAAAATGGGAGAAGAAGAAGAGTCCAGTCCAGCCAGGGTTAAGGCATACGATTACGATTAGGAAAAGGAACAGGAATACGAATCGGAATAAGAATAGGAATGGGATTACAACAAGAGGAAGGCAAATGTTGAATCGTGGAAAGCAGCTCAGCTCAGCTTTCACGAAGAAGAAGAAACAGAAAAAGTAGGAAAAGGGAGTCGGACTGGACGTTTTAGAGACGACGGACGAGATTGGTTTGTGTACTCACGGAAGTTCCATCGCATCCATCGGACGGACGGCCGTGGATGGGGAATATTATTATTGTCCGGCTGACATTCAATGTATTTCCATGTGTATGTATGTATGTATGTAGAATGTATTTGCCGATATGTACGTTGGAGTTGGAATGGTAATGGTTCGTCCTGTGCCCCCTTTTGTTGGAAAAGAAGATAGAGGGAGATGGAGAGAGTTAGAGTTGGAGTAAGAGTCGGAGAAAGAGGATGAGAAATCCGTTTGTGGATGAGACATGCTATGCTCGAGGAAATGGAGTAGCATTTTGTCAATGTCAAACCAAAAAGTTAATGTGTTTGATATGTATGTAAAAGTACAAGTAGAAGACGAAGGAAACTAAGGAAAAGAAGTAGAAGAAGAGACGGATGAATACCGCGTCGAGTTTATGTTGTGGTTTGTGGCCAGCGTAAAAATCTTTTTAGCTTGAAAAAAACGACGAGTATGTTGTACATTATAGCCCATGGAAAAAATGGAGAAAAGGCACTATTACGATTTCTTTTGTGCCAGCTCAGCTTCTCTCTTACGTTAGTCAAAGGCAAAAAGTCATACTTTGCTCCTCTCTCCCTTTACTCTCCTTCCATTGACTTGACTTTGGCTGGCTGGCTGGCTGGCTGTGGATTTGGTCATAGTGAAGAAAGTTTATAAAAAGTAACTACATACATATAGAAAATTATTTTGATGTATCACATATGGATGGATATACTTATACCGTACATACATGTCTAGCTACACTTTTTTCTACAATATCAAGTCCGCCAGAGGTACGACTTTCACTCCAACTTTTACTGGTACTTTTACTTTTACTTTCTCCCTTGCCTTTTGGTCCTCTTTTTAGAGGTCTTCATAAGTGTACGAGTGCAACTGTAGATTATAGATATTGTGTAATAGAATGTGTACATTATATATAGAGATAGATGGTCGTATTGTACAAAGAAGTTATATTAGGAGAAAAAATATGAAAGGAGCCAGACCAGTGCATTCTTGTCTTGTCATATCCCGTCATTGCCATGGCCATTCCCGTTGTACAATACAATATACAGTACATTGTACTGTAAGTGAAGAAAGAAGGAACGCAGAGCAAAAAAGGTACAGATCGTAAATGTAGAGTGTATGAGAAAGTATATACATACAGTTGGATACTCCAGTCTGGGGAGCTCTCGAGCATCACACTGTTCGAGGAAAGAGACAGTCATATATTTCGCCATTACATCAAATCATACTCACTTTAACTTGCTTTTTCTACTCTCTCTCTTTCTCTCTTACTCTCTCTCTGTATCCTCTTCCCTTCGCGAATCATTCATATTTTTTGAGGGCCAACGCCAAATAACCCACAGATCACTGCCTCTTTTACTCCACTTATTCGAGATTCAAGGATGTAGGCTTGTATGTATGTATATTGTATGTATATTCCCTCGCTTCCTCATCCCACGTATTTCCCTTCTTTATACTGATACATATTCATCGTCCTTTGTTGTGGTGTCCGCCTACAGACGACTAAATACCTTGAAAAATGAATGCACATCCACAATCTACATACATAATACATACACAGGTTTGAAGGGTAAATATTACAAAGGATTGGCTATAAAAGATTCATCTACTCTTTTATCGAGCTTACCTTTGATAATATGTACATTGTACATAGATGCGGTAAGAAGATAAAAGTTGCAAAATTCTAGCCTTGAATTTTACCAAATTTTGACAGTAAAATCCCTGGAGTCATGACCTGCAAAAAATGTAGCGACGGTAAGCTTCTGTGACCAAAAATGAATGAAACTCTCCATTAGTCTCAAATTTTAATGGTTTTTATACATATCGCATGGATTCAGTAGTAATGGGGATGAGAAGTTTTCGTTTTTTCTTTCCATTTGTCCCATCGAACTAATTTCTATTTAAAAAGTGATTTTTTTCTCCCATCTCCCGGAAATCTGTACTTATGCTGTATATATACATAAATACATACATATGAAGTATGTATGTAAGTTTGCCAACAGACACTCTGACCTGATTGATTGTTGAGAAGTTTCTCGTGGGTGTGATGCGCATACATACATACAGTTACTTTTCCTTTTACCCGGAATCTTGTTGGTACACATTATGGAGATAAATACTTTAAGACTATGGAGAGAGGAAGAGGAAGAAACTCGTCTTCTTCGTCTTCTTGTTCGACTTGCGGTCGGAGCCGGAGCTGGAGCGTTAAATAATGAAGGTAAAAAATAAAAAGCTCGCATCTATATATCCATACATCTACAATCTACACATCCGACCCATATAATATAATATAATATAAAGATATAGTTACCTACATATTGTGCCCAAGATTTCAATCTAGAACAAATATATATGTACTGTACACTTTGAGATCCCATCTCGCCTCCTGATATAAAACTGTGATGGAGAAACAAAGTCGAAAGTATTGCAAAGTATTTCAAGTTGAGCTGCTCTAATCGTAACTTTTTAAGACCGTCTTTCCCTTCCTCTCCTCCCACTTTTCCTCATCCTCATCCTCTGCTTCTTCTATACCTCGTCTTCTTCTTTTTACTCGACGCGGTTGACTTGGGGAGGAAAGAAAAAAGATCAAATGGAGATTAATCAAATTAAAATTTGCAAAGTCGAGAAGTGAGCAGAAGAAGAGAGCAACGGAGCAAAAGCAGCAGCGCCCGCCGGATAAATCGAGGCCTCCCTGGAAAAAGGCTGAAAGCCCCGGCTGAAAAGACAGGAGCGGCAAATGAGTGATCGAGAATGGGAATACCCGAGTATGTATTTTACTTATATATGTATGTACACAGAAGACCAGATCAAACCAAGCCAAGCACATTGAAAGGAAGAAGACAGACAGATCCTCGCAGATGAACATGAACATGAGCAAGAAAGTCAAGCAGGAGGAGAGTGGCCGCGGCTCAGGATCCGGATTTTGATCATATAACTACACACGATTTTATACATATGAAAACTACAGTAATGGAAGGCAAATCCAAAAAACGTATAGATTATAGACTATAGACGTATATACTATATATACATACACAGTGTACATATTTGCACATGTAGCAGAAAAAACGGAAGGATTTTTTACGTTTACTTTTCTTGCTCGGCCTGAATTTTGTGTATCTAAAATACATGTATGCATAATGGTGCATGTTTGAGAAAGGAAAAAGTGCATGTAGGATCCATTGTGTGTATAGTATGTATAATGTATATACATAAGGGCAAGGGTGGTTGTAGATGTGGATGTGGATGGATCGAGTCAGTCGTCAGATAGATGGGAGGAAGCCGAGACGTTGAATCAAGACACATACACACATTGAAGGTGTAGATCTCGTCTTGAGATCGGATGAAAAACAGGAAGGCAGCTGCATGATTAATGCTGAAAAAGTAATTTGTCACACGAGTAAAGCTAGTTTTCAAAAAATGGCTTCGAGAATCCCTGCCAGAGCTGAACCTGGAGCTGGAACTGGAACTGAAACTCGAGAGAGCAAAAGCAAGCGGGAGAAAGCAAGCAAGCAAGACAGAGCAAGAGGAGAAAAAACAAGATTTTGGCCAACCTCCTATATGCACCGACAGAGGAAGTCTCCACCAGTTTAATGCATAGCGTACACGCTTTTACGTAGGTATAAGACGAAGAAAGTTGGGCGATCATATATGATGTAATATAATATAACATAATAATGTTATATTGACCGGGATAAAAATCGCCATTGCCGTGAACAACATGTAATATGTAATGCGTAACCACAACTTGGAACTGGAGCCAACAGGCCAACGTCAACCAGGCCAGAGAAGAACAGAACATTGCAAACCACACACCAAGACAAGGACCAGGACCAAATTTGAGAGGAAAAAGTACACAGCACATACATACATAGAGTAGAATAGTAAAGTAAAGTATAGTAAGGTATCATTGCCATCACCGTCAACCCCACAGCCACCGTCTGCTCACAATGGCTTCTTAGTCGTATTTGAAAGGCTACGTTATGTACGTAGGCTTATACATGCGTACATAAGAATATATAAGGAAAACTAAGTGGAGGCATGAAAAGAAAAAAATGTAGAGAAACTGTACGAGGGACAGAAAAACTGATAGAAGAACAGATAGAGCATTCAGCTCTTCAATCTTTCTTTCTTTCTTTCTCTCTCTCTTCCCCCCTCGATTCTTAGTTACCTCCATACGTTAGACCAAGGTACTTTACTTGTACTTTCTTCACTTTCTCTACTTTCTCCCTGTAATTGTGACGGGCTTTCTTCTCGGCTTTGTAAAAAAACGAAAGAAGAAGAAGAAAGAGACGAAGACGCAGTGACAAAATGTCGAGGGTTGAGAATGGTGTATGTACGTATGTAGTTGACACTGGAGGCATATCGTCGATATGTACAATATACACAGGTTGGGTGAAAGTGAAAACCTTTCAAAGATTTCTGGCCTTAAACTCGGCCAAAACTTAAATATCACAAGTTTCTTCTTCCTTTTCTTTTCTTCCTTTTAGCCCTGTTCTTGTTCTTGTTCTTGTTCGGGTGATAGTGATCAAATAAAACCTGGAGCTCACGGACACATTAGCCTTCTCTTTTTCCAAAACCAAGATTTTTGGTATAGTTCACAACTGTATATTATAGGTTTCGCTATAAGATACCTATGTACATGTATATTGTATGTGTAAAGATGTGAAAGGATGTCCAGTCCTTGGTTTGCCTTTGCCTAGTTAGCTGGAGAAAAAAGTTTTCAGGGGGCACATCGCCTTGTCCATCAAGCATCTTGAAGGCACAGAGATTAAAAAAGACCAATACCACACCTCCTTCTTTTTCTAATCTCTAGAACTGAACTAAACTAAACTCTACTACTTCTACTTGTACTACTACGACTTACGAACACAACTTTCTTCATACATCTTTTTCTTCTTCGTATAATACTTCTCATTTGTTATCTCTCCTGGTTGTGGTCAGTTTGATTTTGGTTGACTTAAGTTTTGGTCCATACCAAGAGTTGGGAGGGAGGTCCTCGATCTGGTTCTGGTTTTGATTTCAGAGCAAAAGTGGCTTCTTCTTCTTCTACTTTTCTCCAATCTGACCATCCAAACTTAACTACAGAATTCATATACATATATGTATTAGTATGTATATACCTACATTGAGTCTGTCGATAAATGGTTCGAGACAGTTCAAAATAGTTTGCCTGCAGATATTCCGCATCCAAGTTTAACAACTGTTGGGTATATTGAACAAAACTTTGAAACTCTCTTAACGGCAGTATACATATATACTGATAGAAGGGGCAACAACAGGGGTTCTTTACCAAATTAAGTGAACGTATTCTAGTTCCCCCATATTTTTTCTTGGAAAATAATTAATAATAGACCAAAATTGTATGTATGAAAACTATCCATAAACTTCTGTAAACTTTCTCTGTGTATTTAAAAAATTTGAAACTAGTTTATCAACAGCAAATTGTGTATTGTAGGCACATTACCCTAATCAGTATTTACAAACACTATTCTTAAACAAAGGAAGTAGTCCATTGTCAAAGTTGTACACGGGGAGTTGGATGGAAATTCGACTTTGAATTTGGATCCCAAGGAGGGACTAACTGCTAATCTTGGTCTAGATTATAGATTCCAGATACTTGGATCCGAATAGAGATATTGCAGGGCATGGGGAAGAGGAAAGGGCGAGAAATAGTGTATCTATCTATCTGGAATAGAAAAAACAATTCTCTCCGATTCGGTGACATTGTGCGGTGTACATGTATGTATGTATTTACACTTTATACACAGTATCTATCTATACTACAATATACTGTATACAGTTTTCGGATGGTGAGTTGGCTGTTGGCTGGCTAGGTCGATCCGTCGCGGGGTAAGACATGTGGAAAACAAAGTGGAGCCTGTAAAAAACCTTTAATGGCCCTCCCAATAATTACGGCCATAAAACATCGGTTTATCTTCCACTTGTATCATTTATATGTTTATTTCAATTGAAAAGCCGACTTCAGGTCAGCTCTCTCCACTTTCACTGTATGTGAACATTGTACATACCTCCGTATTTGTATGTATTTGTGCGTCCTCTTGTCTTTTCTCCAGAGCTCTTGTTGTTTTCTTGCTCTTTTCTATCTAGCGTTTAAGCCGAGCCAAGCCGTCTGTCTTCCTTCTCATTCCTTCTCCATCCACTTTTTCAATATAGCTGTTCAGATCCTACATACTACATACATATACATGGGAATTTTTCGGTACAATCTTGCAGGATTGTGATGTGATAGCGACTTGAGTCGAGTTGAGTTGAATACCATAGCAACAGCCAAAAACAGGAAGATAAGGCTGCAAGTCTGTACTGTACATACATTGTACATGTATAAATAGAGCCTAAAGCCATGCAATATAAAATGTTGCATCTTCATTCTCATTTTATTTTCCACGGCTAGTTCTACAAGGCAATCTCTCCGGCCTTCCGTCGCTCCCACGATGAAGATGAACACTGTTATACATATAGTTGAACGCACAAAAACAATATATCAGCGGATAGATAGATAGTTAGACACACACATGTGTGTTTGTGTGTGTGTTCCTATCTAAATAGCCAAGTTAGCTTGAGAGTCGGAGTCGGAATTTGGAAGTCGAAGAATTTTCCTTTGGAAATTATACACTGGGAAATGGCAAATAAAATAATATAATCTCCCTGCTTTTACATGTATAGAGAGACAGAGAATATAAGAAGTTGCTTATTCCATACCATACCATACACATACACACACAGATATTTGGAACGGATAATAATAAAGAAGTTGCCATTACTCTGCCTTCAGGGATTGCAATTACAAATTCGGAATTCCAATGTCTTTCTCATCCACGGAAGAAAAAGACTTCTGTTCTTCTTCTTGTTCCTCTTGGTTTTCTTCAGCTCCTGAGAATGTCAGGACGGGAATAGTTGAGCAGTCTATCTTTTTTCGCTCTTCGTCTTCGTATTTTCTTCTCCTGGCTTTTCTACGTCGTCGTTTTTGAAAATAGAAAAGGTTTCAAAGTTCCAATAAGGAAGAGGCAGAGTCAAGAATAGGAAGAAGAGCTACCGAGAGAAAAATATAAGGAAGAAATGCGGGAGTGCCAGGACAGAGCGGTCGAATACATTTTCAAGGAATGGATCTCTTTGCTGTCCTCAGTATCCATCCCATCAATCAGCGTCCAATCCCCTTTTCCCCATTCCACTGCGTGTGCCAATTGGTGAGGCTCGCCAAATTCCAAACCATTCAAAAACGTTAAGAGGAATAAAACCAAAAAGAGGAAGAACAGGAAAGAGCACAAGGAAAAATAGTAAAAG